>ML788742.1:1014779-1031654 GCA_009831015.1 Picea engelmannii | reverse complement strand
AAACAATGTTTTATTATAAACAAGTGTGAAGGTGACGGGGACGGGGAAGACAAAGTAAGGAATGGCCAAGTATGAAAAGAGGTCGGACAGGTTTCAAAATAGGGTTACATGGGATTCTGAGGAGAGGTGAGGGCCCGACGGTCAAATTGTATGTCTCAGAAATTTTGAATGCAAAAGGTGTAAAAGGGAAGAGTGCATGATGGGGCAGTCCAACGGTCGGTTTGTATATTTACAGAATTTCGAGTGTTGTTTGCAGGTCGCGGAACAATGGAAGAGAAATCTTGAGCCCGCCTGTTTGGGAACCCGCAATCGAAAAAGTGGCTACATATGGAATAGGGAAATGGTCGGTCAGACTCGTTTTCGCTAATATATTGAAATTTGTAATAGATATCCTTTTACCTAGAAAGATCTTTTCTACATATATATCGTGGAATTATGGGTGTTGTTTGCAGGTCGTGGAACAATGCAAGGGAAATCTTGAACCTGCCTATCTAGGAACCCAAAAGCAAAAAAGTCGGTAAGTATGGAATAGGGAAATGGTCGGTGGAATTCGTTTTCACTAATGTATTGATATTTGTAATAGATATCCCATTATCTGACAAGATATTTTCTGCATGTTTCTAGACAATTTGTGTAGGGGCAGTCATTATGATGGTCTCCTCAAGGCATGGTGAGTTGTCAGCAGGTCATGGAACAATGAAAGGGAAATATTGAACCCGCATATCCAGGAACCCGCAAGCGAAAAATTTGGTAAGTATGGAATAGGGAAATGGTCAGTGGAATTCATTTTCGCTAATGTATTGATATTTGTAATAGATATCCCATTACCTAACAAGATATTTTTAGCATGTTTCTGGACAAGTTGTGTAGGGACAGTCATTATGACGGTCTCCTCGAGGCATGGTGATTTGTCAGCATTAAGCCTCAGTTATTTCCTACTTGGAAATACGTGCAAAGGTGGTGGGCATAGAAAAAAATGACTAGGAATTGGATATTTCGTGAACCCTCCAACATGATGATATGCGAAAGAGATTCGAAGAAATGGTGAAGTATGGAAAGCAGACGAGCGGGCTTCAAAATGGGGTGACAATAGTTCCACAGGAGACGTGAGGACCCAACGATCAAATTGTAGGTCTCAAAATTTTTGAGTGAAAACTGGGTAACACGGAAGAGGGTATGATATGAGAGTCGGGTTGTAAATTTGTATATCGCAGAAGTCAAGGTGTTGTTTGCAGGTCACGGAACAATGGAAGTGAAATATAGAGCCCACCTACTCGGGAATCCGCGGTTAGAGAAGTGGATAGGTATGGAATGGGGAAGCGGTTGGTCGGAATCGCGATATAAAAGCACAAGTGAAAATGTGAACCTGTGAGTCCGCCAACCTGTGCAGCTAGACATTTTCAAAAAAATGACTAAGTAATGAGAAAGAAAAAGTACAGGGGAGAGAGAAATGAGAAATTGGTTAAGTATAGAAGACGGAAAAGAAGGGCTAATATATTCAAATCTATAATATATATCTCATTTCCTGGAAATATCTTTTCTGCATGTTTCCAGAGAAGTTGTATACTTATTTCATATACTTGGAAAGAAGTGTGAAGGTGGTGGGAACAGAAAACAACGACTAGGAATTGGAAATTTCCTGAACCCGCCAACTCGACGATCCGTGAAAGAGATTCCAATAAATGGCCAAGTGTTGAAAGAGGTTGGACAGGCTTCAAAATAGGGTGAAAAGGGTTCCCGAGGAGATGTGAGTCCCCGACGATCAAATTGTATGTATAGAAACTTTTGAGCGCAAACTGTGTAACACGAAAGAGGGGTTGATGTAGGAGTCTAGAAGTCAATTTGTATATCGTGGAACTCGGGGTGTTGTTTGCAGGTCAAGGAACACTAAAAGTGCATTCCGCCTGTCCGGGAACTTGCAAGCAAAAAATTCATTAAATATGCAATAGGGAAATGGTCGGTGGGACTCATTTCGCTAATATATTGATATTTGTAATAGATATCCCATTACATGGTAAGACATTTTCTACATGTTTCTAGACAAGTTTTGTAGGGACAATTAGTATGACTGTTGTCCTGGAGGCATGGTGAGATGTTAACATTAAATCTCTATTATTGCATACTTGGAAAGAAGTGCGAAGGAGGTAGGCACAAGAAACAACGATTAGGAATGGGAGGCGCGAAAGAGATTCCAAGAAATGGTGAAGTATAGAAAGCGGACGCACGGGCTTCAAAATGGGGTGACAATAGTTCCTCAGGAGACACGTGGACTCGAAGGTCAAATTGCAGGTCTCAGAACTTTGGAGTGCAAATTGTGTATCATGGAATACGGTATGATGTGGGAGTCCAGCAGTAAATTTGTATATTGCGGAGGTCTGGGTGTTGTTTGTAGGTCACGGAACAATGGAATTGCAATCTAGAGCCCGCCTGCCCAGGAATCTGCGATCTGAAAAGTGGTTAGGCATGGAATGGGAAGTGGTTGGTTGGAGTCGCGATATAATAGCACGAGTGCAAATGCGAACCTGTGAGTCCGGCAATGCGGGCAGTTAGAATTTTTTGGAAAAACGACTAAGTAACCAGAAAGAGAAAGTAGAGGGGAAAAAGAAACGGGAATTTCATTAAGTATAGAAGAGGGAAAAGAAGGGCCAATATATTCAAATCTGTAATAGATATTCCATTTCCTGGAAAGATCTTTTCTGTATGTTTCTAGAGAAGTTGTATACTTATTGCATATACTTGGAAATAAGTCTGAAGGTGGAGGGCTTAGGAAACAACGACTAGAAATTGGAAATTTCTTGAACCCGCCAACTCGATGATCTGTGAAAGAGATTCGAAGAAATGGCCAAGTGTGGAAAGCGGTCGGACGGGCTTCAAAATAGGGTGACAAGGGTTCCCGAGGAGACATGAGGCCCAGATGGTCAAATTGTATGTATCGGAATATTTAAGTGAAAAATGTGTAACACGGAAGAGGAGATGATGTGGGAGTCCAGAAGTAAATTTGCATATCACAAAAGCTAGAGTGTTGTTTGCAAGTCACGGAACAATGGAAGTGAAATTTAGAGACCGCCTGGGCGGGAACCCGTGATCGAAAAATTGGCTAGGTATGGAAAGGGGAAGCACTTAGTTGGAATCATGAAATAAAATCATGAATAAAAATGTGAACCCATGAATCCGCCAACTTGCGCAGCAAGATATTTTCAGGAAAAATGACGAAGTAACCAGAAAGAGAAACTACAGGGGAAAAAGAAAGGGGAATTTGGTTAAGTATAGAAGAGGGAAAAGAAGGGGATAAAAGAGTGGGAAAATAGAAAAGCGGAGGTCAATTTTTGTAAATAGTAATTGGTCTCAAACAAGCCCCATTGTTGCAAAACCATCATTTTCTAGTCCAATATTTTATCCACTTACTCGTTTTCTATTGTGCTTGTACCATTAAAAAGGGTGTGAGAAAATACTTTGTTGAAGATTAGTTTTTATTGCAACTTGTGGGAGTAATTGTGTTCTTGATACATTCTTCCATGACTTTGACATATTAACTTAAGTATTAAACTTCTTTCATGATGGGTTGTTAGCATTAATGATTAATAATTACATGTCTAGAAACAACAATGACGATCTTGAATTTTAATATTGTAGTTGATTTCATAGTCCCATTTGACTACAACCACCATAGATCAGTTTTTTTTTTTTATTTGCGAACAAGAAATTTGGTAATTTCATTAATAAAGTAAAAAGTGCTCAAATAGAGGCTAGGGGATGGACAACTAATAAAATGTTCCCTTTCGGAGTAAAGGAATCAAGGAAGCGAAAGGGAAATAAAAAATTGTTTGCTTAGCAAGGATGAGATGAAAACGAAATTTCTAGGGCGGGGCCCCGACTGTCGCATCGTGATTTGGTCTTTCTATGTTCTATGTGCATTACGAATAGAATTGAATGTTGGTTTAAAAGTGTCTGAAATTCATTTTTGTTTCCATAAAATCCTGATGGGATCGACACAATGCATTGTCATATAATTGTTAAATGCTCCATATTAGATCAAATTACTTGAGCCAATACAATATTCAAGAACTAAGAGACTATCGAACCATGCTAATGAAAAGAGGTGCTAAATTAAACAAAGAAGCAACAACCAAGATTCTGAGGATTTTTTTTTATAGTAAATCCATAAAAACAAAAAAATTACTGGGCACTGTATATCTATCCATAGAAATCAGACCGAGTTCTTTGCACCAAAACATTGAACATATTTGTCATAAACACAAGTACATGATCTGCAACATGCAGGAGCCATTGAGATGATCTTCAACATGCATACAAAACTCATTACCATGATTTTTTTTAGGAAATCCTTGCATTCGTCTCCTCGAAAGGTCAATGTTCGCTATCGCAATCTCAATATCTTGTGGAAGACCTGAGGCGACAAAGAAATGTGAGAGTGGTTCCGTAGTGGAATAATTCCTTGGCTTGAAGCAGGTGAACAACACTCCTTCTCCTTACACTGGTGACCTGGAGACATTGCAAGGCACCACTCAATTGTACAAATAACAGGGAAAAGGCCCCAATGAGAAGAGTTTCCAATTTGCAATCACCACTGGGAAGAACATGACACCCTGCAACATCGATCCAACATTTCACCCCAATAAGAAAGCAACCCAGAATTTTTCAAATGTAGGAGGACATAAGAACCCATCCTCGCGGTAAAATTGATAGTTCTCAAAATCTTCCTGTGAGGAAGAAGATGAAAAATGTTGTAGGGCAAGCGGAAGAGCCCGAAATTGAAAGTTAGGACACACCAAGAGACCACCTCCTCACATTTGAAGACTTCAGGGACAAAGTTTGCACGAACAATTCCAGAGGCCCAAATTAGTCTATTTTGGGTGGAAGGAGATGAGTAGTAGGAATATGTTTTGCACCAGTGGGAGTTTTGGTCCTCATCCCCTAAGATGTTAATTGTATATCCAGAGAATAGGAGAGTGGTCCCGCAATTGAATAATTATTTGGCTTAAAATATATCTCTGGGAGCATCAAGAGACCATTTCCTTACAGTGAAATACTTCCAGGCAGAACAAACTAATTTGGACCTCTCGAATTCCTCCTCTTGAGCTGCAAAGTGGCTATTGTGTTCATCGTCGGTTCTTTTCTAAAACCCCTTCTTTTCGTCTTGTCAGGGATGCCATAGTCGATTTGAGAAGTGCCCCCATTATGGTTGGTTTCAATTTGGGCACGGGAGTGGGGACAACGTCTGCATTGCGATCATCCATTTCTGTATCATCATCCATCAGATCATCTTCTCCTAGCTCTAAATTGACCACATCAACCTCTATGCCAACCATAAATGTAGGCGGATAGGCTGTCTAAGCAGGCGGGGTTGCCTTGGAATTCTTTGGCTTGAAATATATCTCTCGGTGCACCAAGGGACCATCTTCGTTTTTGCTCCTGGGCAGAGGGAGATGAGTAGTAAGAATATGCCTTGGAGTATTGGAACCTTTGGTCATCATGCCCGAAGGTGTTTACTGTATCTGGAAAGAACTACTGTCGAATTATTGCCACAAGTTAACTAGAATTTTCGTTTTCTCCAGATGATGTTTGAAATGAAAATTCGGAAGGGATAATATAACCCTTCGCAAATCTTGGTTTAATGTGTATCAATGGAAGATCTCCTCGAGCTATTCATTGATAAATGACAATCTCCACGGTTTGTGTGTAATGAGTTGTTACCATTAAATCTTACTAATTGCATATTTAGAAAAAAGTGCAAAAGTGGTGGTGATGGCGAAGAGCGATTAAGAATTAGAGACTTTGTAAAGGCGCCCACCAGACGACGCATGAAAGAGATTGAATGATGCTTGAAATGAATACTTGGAAAGGATAACACAACTCTCCGCAAATCTTGGTTTAATTTGTATCAATGACAAATATTCTCCAGCCTTTCAGACATTAATGACAATATTAACGGTTCCTGCATGATGAGCTATTAGCATTAAAGATTAATAATTGCATATCTATAAAGAAGTGAGAAGGTGGAGAGGATGGTGAAGAGTGATTAAGAATTGAACATTTTGTCCACCCGCCAACCTAAGAAATAGATTCCAAGAAATGGCCAAGTATGGAAAGCGGTCAAGTGGGCTTCAAAATAGGGTCACAAGTTATACTCAGGAGACGTGAGGGGTCGATGGTCAAATTGTATGTCTCCTAACTTTTGAATGCAGAATGTGTAACACAGAACATGGCACAATGACAAATTTTGGTGGTCAATTTGTATATCGCAGAATTTCGGGTGTTGTTTGTAGGTAGTGGAACAATGGAAGTGAAATGTTGAGAAAGCCTGGCCAGGAACCGGTGATGGTAATAGTAGCCAAGTATGCAATGGGTAAGAGGTTGGTCGGACTTGTGATATAAAATCATGAGACATACTCGGAACAGGGAATATTGATAGGCTTGAAAACAGGGCCACAAGTTCTATTAAGGAGACATGAGGGCCCGATGGTCAAATTGTACGTATCCCAACTTTTGATTGCAAAATGTGTAACATGGAACATGGGACAATGACAAACTTCAACGGTCAATTTTTATATATCGAAACTTCGGGTGTTGTATATAAAAGCATGAGACATTTGGAAAAATGACAGATTCGGAAAAACGACTAAGTAACCAGAAAGGGAAAGAAAACGAGAAAAAAGAAAGGGGAATTTGGTTGCCAATTTGTAGATCGGAGAAGTCTGGGTGTTGTTTGCAGGCAACAGAACAATGGAAACGTAATGTTGAGCCCGCCTACCCGGGAACCCACGATCCAAAAAGTTTTTTGAATATGAAATGAGGAAGCAGTTGGTTGGACTCGTGATATAAAAGTATCAGTGGAAATCTAAAGATGTGAATTTGCCAACCTCCGCACCTAGACATTTTCCGAAAAACGACTAAGTAAGCAAGAAGGGAAAGCAGAGGGAAAAAAGAAAGGGGATGGAAATTTTTGGAAGCGAGAATTCATGTAAGAAAGCCCCATTGATGGTCTTAACAGTAAATATGAAGTGCATTAAACAAGTGAACATGATCTTCAATCAAGGAATAGATAAAGCGAGCCGTGCTTATAGTTTCTAGGATGTGTTTGTATAAGAGAATCATCGAAAATCCACAAGAAAAGCATTTTGGAATGTTTAAGTAAAATTATTGTGCTGTCAGCTTCACCGTAAGTATAACAACGACAAATTTGAATTTTAATGTTTTGTGGTTGATATGATAGTTCCATTGGACTTCACTTAGTATATATCCTTTTATTTCAAAATATTCCTAGAGATGAATTTTGCTAAGCTCATCGATCAAGGAAAAGTGTTAAAATGAGCCACATACTACATTTGCATTAGAGAGCCTATATTAAAAGGAAAAGTAGGTCCTGTATATTCTTTAAGATCATAGAAAAACCACCAAGATCCCGAATGTATCATTAATTTTCCAGAACGAAGAATACAACCAAGAGCTAAGTAAACACCAAATGTATTGAAAGTCGAGGCACAGGGCAACGAATGAACACAAAAGGCACCAAGTGAGATGCCACAAGGGTCCATAGAGAAGTACACATCGACCTATGCATCAAACAATTTGATATATATATATAACACACGTGGCATTGGTTTTCTCTTACATCTAGTATATGTTCCCATAAGAAAATAATCGGGGCCATGAGATATGAACAAAAGTCTCCCAAACACAAGACAACATAAAACCAACAAAGCTTCACCATTGTATCCCAGTTATAACCAAACCCCCAAATGGGGAACAAGAAACTTACCGATTACTATTTTACTATGAAGCAAGATCACTATGGACATTTTCTTTTGATAGTGCCATGTTCTATCATCAAAAGTTTTAGCAATGCCAGATTTCCAATATTATTGGAAAAGCCTGATGGTTCTGCCCAGAGAAGAAAGCCATTTTGACGGTTCAAAGGATGGGCCTGATTTATTCACAGTTGGATACTTTGTATGGGGATTGTCCTCATGCTTCCCATTTGTGGACTGAACAATCTTATGCACTTGTACATCAACAATAAATGCATGTTCCTCTATGAATTCCAATGCCCAAACTCCCCAATCTCTATAGCGAGTTTTGAAGATCTCAAGATCATGCTTCAATCCATGTTGAGCCTTTTTTTTTTCAATTAGGGAATCAATAAAATGCAGATATCATACCATAATTGTATAGTTGGAGCATCTTCTTTTTTATTTGGGTACCCCAAAAAAAGAGTTCCTGCCATGGCTATATAGTTGGAAAACATTTTTCCAATTTGGGTACCCAAAAAGGTGCAGACTCCTCCAACAAATCCACAACTAGCCACCATTTTTTTTCATGTGGACACCCCAACAAATATGCAAAATTATTACTGGGAGATGTACAAAAACATCAAATTAACAATAATGATTTGATTTGTAGTTAGATTCTTCTTGTTTTTTCATGTGCACAAAAAGAGACAAAATCTCTGGAAAGAAAATTTTACAGCCATAGATGTAAAATCCGAAGAATTCGATTCCGACGAACATTCATTTGGGTATTGAAGAAAAATTACATACACACATGAGATTTTTTCGTTTCCTGCCAAAGCTTGATATGATTTTTTTTTTTTTTTTATTTTATTTTTTTTTTTTTCAGCTGATATGAAATATTGCATTGTCCTCATTTAAGGTAAATTTGCTATGTATCTGAAAGTCGCGCAGCATGTAGACACTGTTTGCCTTTTTCTATAGGTATACTTCATATGAAAATTCTGCTAAGCACATCTTGTAACAGAGGTTGTCTAATTATACAATGTACGATTGTGTTTCCCATAGTTCGGATGGAAGCATTGAGGCAATGTCTATATATGTAAGGGATTTTTTTATTGCATCGTAGACAATCAATTGTATCATCATTTACGAAAGCAGAAGCAGAAGAAGGGGAGTTGCATTTGGCACATACAGGCTCGAAGAAGGTCGAGTATGCATTCGCTACAACCAAAACACCCTCAACCTGGGCACATGAGCATAACAGTTAATATATTGAACAAAATAATATACAATTGCACAACAAAAAAATAAAAACTGCAAAAAGTTGGTGAAGGCAATTTGTATGAGCAAAGGGAGGATGAAATTGTATATGTATACGCACAACAGTTGTAGAGCTAGTTAGTTTTTTGAGATCATGTACTATGTTTGTTCGCAATTCTATTACAAATGTTTCTTGGGTTGTGCGAAAGATCCTTTCTTTAACATCTCTTTTCTTTGTTATATTTTTTAAGAGCATAAGTGGAAATTGCCCTTTATGCAATAGTTGTTCCATTGAGGAAAACACATTTGAATAGGTGTTGAACAATTGCAGCTACAACATCGAACAATGTAATAGTTGTGTAACATAACTGAGATACATGGACATGTGAAAGTAAATGACAAAACTGGATATGGAGAACGGTACCATTGCCTTGTCGTTGTCTGACTCTCCATCTTTTATATGAAGAATGTGTTGCGAGCCAAGTTTTCTCACGAGTGTGATAGCTGCACCAATGGTTCTGATTGGATAAGTGTCGTTGCTTTGTGCAAGTTGGCTGATAGTTGTGTCCGGGACAAAACTATATTCTAAACAAATAGCGATATTTTTTCCACAATACTTGTTTCGTTGAGAGAGATAATCCGATCACAATCACCACGGTCATATACTATTTTGGGAAATATATTAAAATTTGTAATGGATATCCCATTACCTGGAAATATCTTTTCTGCATGTTTCTCGACAAGTTGTGTGGGAATAGTCAGTGTGACTGTCATCAGGGCTTCATTGTTTGTCATGTCATCACGCATAATGGATCTAGTTTTGTTTTTCTTTTCCAAGTAGGTTCTATAGATGACCATTATGTCCCCAATGAACGCTTTTCCAGTTCGATGGTTGTTCAAGCCCTCTATTGATAGTATTTTGGGTGTTATAAGTTTAGACCTGGTGACATTTTTTGAATAGGAAAATTAATGTGAATGGTAGTCTGCATTATTTTTTTGTTTTCTTTTTTCTTGGCATAAATGTACAAGTAGATGCACAACTTGGATGAAGTATGGATCCAAAGTTTTGCAACCAGATCTCTTAGTCTGCGGAACTTGCACTATGTTTGGTGTCTCACTTGCGCTCGTTGATACTTCTTGTGAACTGCAAAGTATGTGTTGCAGATGGCATCAACATATTTACCATGGCATAGATGAATAAATAGCTGAGGATATTTGTTTGGTAAACATATGAGGAACAAAACATATGCATCTTTACCTTTGGCCTTGTCGGTCTATTGATGTTTGCGATGATTGAATGCTCATGGCCATGTCACTAGTCCAAATTTTTATGATGCAAGCATGTGTAGCTGAACATCAGAAGAACTAAATAAGCATATGCATTGTATATTGTCCATAATTGTTCTGAATGTCACATATAGGGTCGAAGGAGATAGAATACGAAATAGGGTGTCAATGGATACTCAGGAAACATGAGGACTCGATGGTCAAATTGTATGCCTTGGATTTTTTTACTGCAAAAATGTGTAACAGGAAATAGGGCATGATGGAGGGGTACGACTGCCAATCTGTATATCGCGGAACCTCTGAGGCTAGAGGCAACATCTTGAACCCGCCAGCCCAGGAACCCGCGATCGAAAAAGTGGCTAAGTATGGAATGAGGAAACCGTCGGTCGGAGTCATGATATAGAAGCATCGGTATAAATGTGAACCCGTGAGTCCTCCAACCCATGAACCTAGACATTTTCAGAAAGACGGCTAAGCAAAGCAACGAAAAAGTGAAAGTAGATGAGAAAAACGAAGGGGAATTTGGTTAAGTATAGAAGAGGGAAAAAATGGATAATAGAAAGTGGGAAAATTAGAAATGGGGAGGGAAATGTTTGGAAGTGGGAAGTCTCAACAAAGGCCCATTGTTTCCAAATCATCGTTTTCTAGTCCAATATTATATGCACCCACCTGTTTTGTGTGTTTGATTTACTAGCATAGTTGGTATACCTTTTCAAAGATTGTACTTCACCCCCCTTTGTTGTGGAATATAAGAATTCATCTTCCTGTCCAACCAATCTGTTTCTTTCAATGTAGCAATGCCGAACATACAATAGACATGAAGGTAAGTTAGTATGTAGAAAGACATGTAAAAGAAAGAAATATAGTTCTATTTATTTCAATGTAGCAGCAAAGAGAATACAATTCACATGAGGATAAGTTACTATGTAGAAAGATACGTAGTATCAACATACAATAAAATAGGTGCAAAGCAATAGAACAAGTAGAACAAATATACAGACAATAAATGAAATACTAAACACTGGAATATGAAATAAGAGTAGAGGCATGCACCTTTTTAACTTGTCCTCTACATTCACGACAAAGAGTCCATCGTCTTCTCCAACCACTCTGTTTATTTAAATGTAGCAATGCAGAAAAATACAATGGACATGAAGGAATTTGGTATGCAGGAAGACATGTAAACAAAATAAACAAAGTTCGATTTATTTCAATGTAGCGGCATAGAAAATACAAAGGACATGAAGATAAGTTATTATGTACGAAGATACACAATATCTACATATAATAAATTAGGTGAACACATATAAAGAAAATAAATGAAATACAAAACAATGGAATATGAAATAACAGTACAAGAATGTACCTTTGTATCTCCTCTTCCACACTTGCGGTAAAGACTCCTTTGTTTTCTCCAGCTACTATGCTTGTTTCAATGTGGGAACGCACAAAATACAATGAACATGAATGAAAGTTGGTATGCAGGGGAAAACAAGTAATATGTACATACACTAAATGAGAATCAACGAATAGAATATTAGAAACATGAACCTTTTCTTTTCTCCATCCATAGTTGTAATTATATAAAAATTTTCCTACCCAAAATATATTACAAGCCAGAAAATATTAAGAAATTGCATGGCCATAGTTGAATTATTTTGGTTTTCGGCAGCAAAGTATCCAGATATGCTTTGAGACATGGAAATATAATTTTGTAGTATCTTTGGTGTACATCTCATATTTTAAGTACAAGACAAATTGTATCATGGTCACACCAGTCTGTGTGCAGGATAAAGAGGTTGTATTGTGATATGGGCACATTTCACCATATATGGTTAATAAGTGCGTTTTGCACATGTTTTATCTTAACAAAAAGACAGTGGACATTGTAATTGCACATGTAGTTGTCCAATTATTTCTTATGCCACTATTTTGTATCATGTCAACACTGAAGTATCCTAGAATGATAATGGCTTCATCCAAATGTAAATGGTGTGTTGCATTTGAGAACACATTCATTATGCTAGCAAAGTTGCACGCCAAACAACATAGAAACTGAATACTGCAATTTGCAATCCACGGAACACCACTCTTGCTAGCACCATTTCAGTATCATTTTCTTCTACAAGAACATTTTTCAAAGACATGTAGGTATGGTCCAGAGCTAGGAAAAATAATTGGAGAAAAATTTAAGAGTAGGATAGGTGGGCAGGGGACAGGCGTTAGATCTCGACTTCGCCAGACATGATAAATGACAGAACTACAGGTCCACTTGCAGGTGCAGGACTTGAGCACTGTAAAGTGCAAAAAAAACATCTCCAACTGCCGACACAGGACCCCAACCCTACAAAGCCGAAGTAAAAAAAAGAAAACAACAAGCAACAAACCAGGGAGTAAGCACAAATAGGCCCAACTGCAGCCTCAAGACCTCAAACTCGCAAACTTGAGCCAAATAACAACAAGCAACAACCGACGAACCAACGAACAAGCGACAACCACTCAACCAATAAACAACATATGTATCTCCAATGATTACCAAACTGCAGCCTAAGCACATAAGGAACCGGAAACATATGACGAGCATGGCAGTAGAAATAATCAAACATTCTTATTTGCAAAATGCAAACAATGAACATCAAAGAACGAATAGAAATGAAATTGTGACATCGAAACTTACTCTGAAATGATGAACAATAGAAGCATGGGTCGAATTGTGGGTGCAGCTCATGGACCCCGCAAAGTAAAAAAAAAACAACTCTAACTATGCATGAAGGACCCCAACCCTGCAAAGTTGAAGTAAACAAAAGCAAGAAACAAACGCCAACAGATCCAACCACAGGCACATATGTACAATGCTTTGAATCTACAAGGAATGAGGCATGTAAACCCTACTAGAGTGGAGATGGAGGAGGGTATGTATATCTTAATGGAGCAAATTGTTGGAATGGAGGGTATCTTGTAGAGAACTTCCCTTTTATAATGCAACCATCCCTTTACACAGATTGTAGATAAACTTGCTTCTCTAAGTACAACTAGATTTGAGAATATATTCGTTGAAAAGATATCTTTTAAAATGATTATACTTTTTTTTTATAAAAATGGGGCCAAAGTTGGTCCTTTGAAAACCAGATAAGCTTTAATGTTCACTGAATCCCTTTTTTGGGTCTATTTTATAAGTCATAGTAAATATGAAAAACATTAAATCTTTATATGCAATCAAGATGTAATTTCTTTCTTGTCTAACCTTAGAAAGAGATCAAAAAGATGTAATTTCTTTCTTGTCTAACCTTAGAAAGAGATCAAATGATGTCATATGCATTTTTTATAATATAAGTAATCTTAAAAAAAAAAAACCATCCTTTTTTATTTTATTTCTACAAAGTAATCACCTTTAAAAAAAAATCAAATCCCAATCTTCACACATTATAAGCCAAATTCTACCTATGGGGAATAGTGAGTTAAAGAACCTTTACAAAATAAAAGCCAAATTATACACATGGAGAACAACGAGTTAAAAAATATTTAATGAAATAGAGTTACATTGATGATTATGTTAGATATGGAATTTATGTTTTTGGTTGAGAAAGATTCCCTTTTAAGTGTGACCATTTATTTTTATTGTGAATGTGCAAAAATTATATATGAAATTTATGTTTTTGGTTGAGAAAGGATTCTCTTTTAAGTGTGATCATTTATTTTTATTGTATATATAAAATTATGAGAACATAATGATATTAATGATCATGTTTATATTTAAGTTTAAAATTTAATGGTTGATTTTGTAACTGCATGTCAAAATAAATAAATGTCTTAAAAAAGATTAGTCATTTATTGATAGCAAAACAACATAAAACAATGATAAGGTTGTCAACTTTTGTAGGCCTCTATGAAGTGGGATGTTTTCATTTTTCTTTCGCTAAGTCAAAATCTCAACCTTAAATGTCTAGCCAAGTTAAGGATGGAACGATGATGTCCATCATCCCAAGGGGTGTCCTCCATGACAGACATGATCATCTCGTTAGTGGGAAAAATGACACGAAAAGGATATAGAGACAACTCACCGAGAGAGGGGGTAGAAGGTGTTGCCGATTGAATGGCCTGATAGGTGGATTCAACCGGACTTAACGGCATTTCGTCACCGTAACGAAGATGATCTCCAGGTTCAGGTACTATCCAGGGGTCGTGAGACACAGGAAGTTCATGAATCGAGGTGGAGATCATGTTGATTGAAGCAACAGATGAGCGTGGAACATTGGGCGGTGGAATGGGGAAAGTACCCATTAATGAAGAGTCTTTGATAAGGCTGACACTGACATTCTCATAACCCGGTGGGGTTTTAGTGATGAACGGTACATTTCCATTACGGGTATCAAAATTAAAGAAGGCTAATTGGTCGACGGTAATAACCTTTCCTTAATGAGGGAAATGTACTACACGAAAAAGGGTCAACACAACTACGCCCATGGAATCAATCCAGTTGTGGCCAAGAAAAAGATTGTAATCAAGGGGAGCATCAAAGACTTCCACTTCGACTTGGACCGTTTTTCCTTCTAACATGATGGGCAACGAAGGAAGGACACTGTAGGGCTTAAAATCGGATCCATTGAAGGCTTTGAGAGTGTTCTAGGATTCGTTCAAAGGGGGAGAACCAATAGCTTTCCAGCAAGCAAGAGACATGACACACGTCGAGGCACCCCTATCGATAACGGTTCGAAAAATGTATTTGTCAGAGACAATCACTTGGATCTGGAACGTGAGTTGAGGGGGTAACCTTGGGATGTGATCCTCCAAGTCAAAAATTATTAAATTCGTATCCGTCAGATAGATTCCACCGATAGCTTTCAATCGTGCCTTCCGTTGCGTAGGACAACTTTGAAGGACTTCGAGGGCTGACATCGCAGAAGGTGCTTGGGCTAGATATTCAACAATGTTGTAGTTCTGGGCGGCACGAGCATGAGGATTGAAAGCCGATTTCCGAACGACGCCCTTTGGGGGGGGTCGAAGAACTGTGTCAAGGCTCGGTCGTTCGAGATGAAGAGGACCGTTGGTAGGTGGAGTCTCCGAAGAGGGTTGTACCGAGGAAGGAGGTACATCATCAACCTTCTCCTTAGAGGGAGAATAATCTGTGGCACGAGTAGTGAGTGCAATGTCGCTCTGCTTTGAATCGCCAGTACACATCAAGACATAAGACATAGTAGAAGATGAGGGTTGGTCATGAATGACCAACTGAGCCTTTTGTTGAGACGAGAAGGGTTGGGACAAAACAGCCAGAGTAGGTGGTTTTGGAGCTCCTTGAAGGAACTTAGTGACCTCGGCGTGTCATGGACAATCCTTCGTGTAGTGATCATCACCACAGATAAGACAAGGGTATCGTGGTTTGCACTTATCCCGATTGTCAACAGGGGTAGTTTTGGTTTTCTCTGCTTGAGAAGTATTTTTTCCCTCCTTATTCTTACCCCTTCCATTTTTAGATTTGTTTTTACCGGCTGGGGTAGATTGAACTGCATTTATCTCAGAAGTCTTGCCGGTAGGAGGGGTAGGAGACGGAGCATTTTGAACATTAGAAGAAGCAGGTTTGGGGTTTGCACTTGAAGCAGAATGTGGTTGGGCCTGGAAAGTACCAATCACACCATCAGCTACATGTGAAGTAGCTAGAGTAGTTGAAGTGCTGGAAGTAGAAGGACGAGGTAATTCAGGTAGTAAATCGTAAAGGGTTTCCGTTTGTGAATAAACGAGGTCAAGATATTGAGCGCAACTTATAGCCTTCTCTTCCATGACTACGCCACCCATGGCAATGTCATGACCGATGTCGTTCACAAATGATTTTGTGAACCACTCTACCAGCAACTGATCGGGGAGCTCAAGTTTAATGAGACATCATCTCCTTCGCCACGCATGGATGTGATCGGATATATGAGTGGCTTTGTTCTGTTTGAAGGAAGTCAAAATCTTGGTCCCTGTGTCATAACGGATTGGTAACTGGTAGTGTGTGAGGAAAGCCATAGCTAGGGTGTTGAAGTCAGAGAAGAAACCTCATGGCAATTCGATATACCACTTCACAGCAGAACCTGTGAGGGTTCGTTGAAAAATACGTAAACGAATAGAGTCATCCATCAATGAATTGGATGAGCACCATAGGTGAAAAGTCATAACGTGATTGCTCAGGTCCTCTCCCACTTTGTCGTCGAATTTAGGAATGTCCAAGGGTAGCTTGGCTGGTATAGCAGGCCATTGGGGAGAGTGACGAATTGGATCATTTAAAATCCTTGACAAATCCAGAAGATCCAAAGTGGCGATAAAAGGTAATTGTCGATTCACTTGCGGGTACTGGTGGTTTTGGGGAGGAGGCTGTAGTGTACCCCCTTTTACACTACCAGGGTTTCCAAACCCCTCAATTACCATTCTATACATGAATGTTTACATAATTGATACATGAATTATAACCACATGTATTTAACACAATTAAACACATTTAAATCTCAGAGTAAAATATATAATTCACTCCTGCAATTAAGCAAACCATAGCATTCAACAGCAAATTCATTTACACAGCGGAAAACATGATACATAAACAGAG
>ML788742.1:959421-972737 GCA_009831015.1 Picea engelmannii | reverse complement strand
TGTTTCGTACGAGCTTTATGCGCGACTGGTGCGACTGGTGCATGAGCCCAGTCAGGCCGAGTGTTGTAACCATGCTCTGATACCACTTTGTAACACACCCACTATCATAATTTTTAAAAACTTTGGATTAATCTCCCACAAGTCAGAAATCTCCAGAAAACCGGCATTTGCGAAATGCCAACCCCTGGTTAAATATCGGGATTTGGGGTTTCTAATGTCAAAATTCACGAGTCCTCGGAACTCGCGATTCTCCGATCCCCGATATGCCCATAACGCATTAGCCTTCTAGGCTAGCTTCGTTCTCATGTGACCTGCTACCATATGCCCGCAGCTCTATAGCTACCCATCGGGGTTTCGCGGTTTATGATGTCGCGATGCACAAGCCTTCGCAAATTCCGATTCCCCGATCCCCGATGCCACTTGGCGTGGACTCACGACCAAGCTTGATCTTCCGACATCTGTCCCTTGTTCTGGCGCCTATGGCCCACACTCCTTCTGATGGCATGGAGTGACACCTGTCCTCCACTGGAGTGCTATGACTAGGGGACCATCGCGTTTCGGGATTTCGTGATTTCCTCCTGTCGTGAGTTTCTTATCATCGAAAATCCCGAATTTCCGAACCTCGATCCCTCGGGATCTTCTGACACGCGTCCTCGTCATGAACGGCTTGGATCTCATCGAGAAATCGCGGATCGCGATTTCTTGTTGCACAATTTCCTTATCGTCGAAACTCCGATGAACAAAACTCCGAAGGCACTCGATCCTTTTCCACCTGTCCTCGCGAACGGACGGCCCAGATTGATTCTCAGGGTTTCGGGACTTATGATGTACTCGTTCTCATGGCCTCGAGAACTCTGATTTTTTCGATGCGTCAAAATCCGATAACGCCTTGATCTACGACACCTGTCCCTCAGATGGATGACTCAAATCTTATCGGTAAATCGCGGATCGCGATTCCGGATGGCAAGAGTTCTATGTATTCAAAAACCCCGATATGCCGAACTCCGAATCTCTGGGATCCTCTGCCACGTGTCCCTGCTGTTGGACGGCTCAGATCCTATCGGTAAATCACGTATCGTGATTCCGAATGGCAAGAGTTCTATGTATTCAAAAACCCCGATATGCCGAACTCCGACTCTCTGGGATCCTCTGCCACGTGTCCCTACTGTTGGACGGCTCAAATCCTATCGGGAAATCGCATATCGTGATTTCAATATGTAACGGTTCTATACTCCCTAAATCTCCGATGGTAAGAATCCCGACGCCCCCCAAACGCTAACACGTGTCCTTCCGAGATCAACGGCTAGAACTCTTCTTCTGCACACTAGAGTTTAACTCCGGCGCATCTTCTCAAGATCTGACGGTTGTCGGAGCTATGATCTAAGATCCGACGGTTCAGATCATTTCCTCGCATGCCTACCCTTGCGCTTAACCCCTGTGCAGCTTCTCCAGATCCAACGGCGGACGGGTAGTTGGACCGAGATCTAACGGTCCAGATTCGTTCTTTTGGATCTTGGAGTTTACGATCACAATTTCTCATTGCTCATGATGATATAGGGCGAAGGGGCAAGGTATGTAACACCTGCGTTATTTTCGTCAATCTAATGGTCGTGGATGACTATGGACCCTCTGACGAGATCTCGTCCATCGACTTATTTATCGCACAACACTACTATCTTGGAACCTCAATAGGATCATTCTTCCTCGTACAGGGTTAATAAGGCCTGTGCGTTCGAATCCTTATTCTGGGTTCTGGGTGAACCTTTTCGAGGAGGGAATCTATGTGAAGAGATCCTCACCGGGTCATTCCCGGGAGAAAATAAAGGAAGACAACTTCTCGAGGTCAGATGGGCATGGTTAGCTTCATTTTATTGACGTAATTCGTGCATGTTATCCTTTGTAATAAGCATATATCAACTTATTTGTATCAAACACTACGCAGACACTCGTATGCTGTAATTCTTCACAATTTCACAAGTTCTATGAGCTAACATCTACTCCATATTAACAATTGTTGTACAGACAATTCCTTCACAGGAAACATTTACAATTCCATAGTCCATGAATATATGTGACAGCATATAAATTTCAGAATGCAATATAAGCAAAACACTTATCAGAAATGACTTCAGCAATGGAAGCGACTGCTGAGAGGGGTGCTCATTTCCACCCAACCGTAGGCGTAGCAACTCCTACTGGATTTACCACTAGCTACCCTCGAGCTGAGACCACGATGTCCTGAGACCTGCGTCTCTCTGTCTGCCAGTGCCCAGGAGTGAAGGTTGCAATCCTTCCTCTCTGCGATCACTCACTCTGCATAAAAAAAATTGCCAGAGTTCCCCTCGCGTCTGCCCCCTTGCAATAGCTTCTGCCATACACCTTATCCTCTCACAAGGTTGCGTGTGGCATGATTAACCTCGCGCTGGTCAGTCATGATGGCTCTACGGATAGGCGGTTCACCTCCCCATCCCTCATCAAGCCATCAACCTACCAGCCTGCAAGGCATTTATTTCAGGGCTAGCGAGTCGCTTTTGGTTCTCTGGGCCAGTGGAGTCCAAATATGGTATTCAATTCTTGGTGGAAGTTAACGCCCCTTTTTCAAGGTGCCCTCCACCACCATCGTGGTCTGTTTTTCGCACATCCCCTCTCAACAGTTCTACAATAAATTCAATAATATTCAATCTATCATTTACATTCATTGACCTCTTCCTGTAGGTCCATTTACAACACATATTCATACTTATGAGTTTTTTCCATAGTCCTTGGCCAGTTCAGTTATGTTTACAATCTGGGGGAAACAGGGTGTTACAGTATGGGATTAATCCTATTTGCAATGACCTTGGAAATCAACTTATAGAAAACATTACAAAGTGTTATGGGTCTATAATCCCTAAAGGTGTGGGGATTATTCTCCTTTGGGATTAGTACCAAGAAAGTAGAGTTTAAGGTATTTTTTATCCTTCCTCTATTTCTAGTATCTTCAACAAGATCCACCAAGTCATCACTCACCACTTCAAAAAATTTATCATGCTATGTTGTTTATGAAGTTATATTATAATTTTGCAAAAACTATATTGTGGTCGGTCGAGTCAAGTGAGGTCACATTTAGAAAAGATTGGTGTTTTCTACATGTAAAGGGAGGCATCGCTAACTACTAACCCTTTTAGGTGACCAATAATTTTTACAAACATGAACAATCAAATAGGGATTTGAGTTAAACCTTGCATTTGAGTTAAACATTTTATAATTATTAATAAGAATATGAATATCCTATTTTTAATTTTTTTAATTATTTACAAGTTGATATTATTATTTTGAATTTATTTTTTTAATAATAATGAAAGAAAATTAATTAGTTTAAATTTATCTTAACTTTAAATTTATCAAATTTTTAGAGGAAAGATTTATTTCTAGAAAGATTTAATCCCTCTCCACATTTTATATATCCTAAGTTAAGATATATAGAGAGATTTGGATGTGATCACTTTTATATATTTATATTTTAATATTTTTACAAGAATAATTATTTATTTATCTTTTCAATTTTCATAGAGAAACTAACTACTTTATAATATATTCACATGTTATATGAATATTATTAAATAGAAATATATAGATAACATAGTTGAATATTATTAAATGAAAAGATATAGATAACATAGTTGAATATTATTAAATGGAAAGATATAGATAACATAGTTGTATTATTATATGATGGGAATAATATAATCTTTGCAGTTACTCTCGGTGATGCGAACCATAATACTTCTCTGCAATTTTGAGCTCTAGGTGAGGGGAACTTCTCTATGGTTTTGAACTTTAAATCAATTTTAGTTTCTTCAACAAGCTAAGTACCTCTGCCTCTTCGTAAATCAGATGAATGAGTTCTTACTTTTATTCAAATTTAATTTAAAATATATTTATAATTTAGTAACCTGTCAAAATTAAAGAGATTTAAATATAAGAAAAATTGTATATGTATATAGAATACCACTTTTTGGTTGTGAGAGCTAGGGTTTTGATGTTCACAGAGTTGTAGACAACCAGATTTCCTCGTCTGATATCAATTGAAAGAAGATCGCACCTATGAGGTCTCAATGACTGAAGGAACCCTCATGGAAGCGGGGGAGGGGGTGCAAACCCCCTCATATAGCAATGTAGTAGCTAATGAAGCACTAGGTGCCAGAAGCAAGAGATAGCTCTTTGAGCTGTTGCCCCATCTCAGAGAGCAGATTCTATAGGATGAGCAAAGGTTTGGCAAGGCCATGGATGTGGAAGAGAAAACCTCTAATCTAAAAGTGACTTGCATTTGGGAGCCATGGAAATGCACTCCATGGACAACTACTGCTCCACGGTATGTAATCAACTCGACAAGAGTAGGAGAAAATACTCAATTTATGAAGGAGCATTCCCTCATTGGAAAATTTATGGGTGTATATCCCTTTGAGCGGGATCTTATGCACTGGATCAAAACATGGTGGAATCCCAAGGGTCATTATGACCTTCAGCTGATCTCCAAAGGATTTTTCACAATTATTTTCTTCAACCTTGAGGACAAGGTTCGTATATTCGAAAATGGGCCATATTTCTTCAACTCGGTGAGTTTATATCTAAGATTTTGGACAAGACCACTTCAACCCAAAAAAAGAAGAATTCACCTTTGTGCCCACATGGATTTTCCTTTACTCTCTCCCACGGGAATTATGGCTGGAAGAAATCATTACGAGCATAGGTAACACCCTAGGAAGGTATCTCAAATATTTAGAGGTTGCCCTTCAAAGAATATACACCTCCTATGTTTTCATTTTTGTCTATATGGATGTCTCAAAAGCCCTGTCGAGATCCTTAACCTTAGAGTACCAGGATGAGGAATGGATACAGACCATAGACTATGAGCACATATATTTTTGTTGTAGGAAGTTCCATGAGCATTGGCATCTATTCAGGGGTTGTCCTTTGAATATCACATTGCGTCCATTTGAGGATGATAACAATAAGAAAAAAAATGGCTTCACCCAGGTATCAGGCCAGAATAAACCTAATCCTAGGAAAACAAGTCAAGGACCGAGCAAGAAACCCTCCACCAACAACTCCTTTGAAGTTTTAAACCAACTATTGAACTCACAAGAGGTTGAAAATCCACACCAGCATGCAAACCAGAGCAAGGATAAAGGAAAATCAAAGTAGACTCGAGATCTTGTCTTGGAGAAAATAGCGCATCCTAGCTCTCCAACCCAAATGGAGGTACAAAAATTCAGAGATGAGGGGGAAAACGTGGACATGACTGTCGATGAAAGAGATCTCACTGGCACTGAACTAGAAAAGATGGAGGAAGCCTACAACAGGAAGGAACTACAATCTATCCCCATGGAGAAACTCTACAAGGTCCATAAAGTATACATTGATTCAGCAACAATGGAAAATTCTCAATTGGGTATTAGATTGGATCTCAATAAATATCCCATGAGAATGCCAAGGGAAGGGAAACGACAGGAACACAAATCAACACAACAACTCATCAGAGAGGTAGGAAACTTCATGATTAACTCGGGATAGATCCAAAGGCTCACTGAGGGTTTATTTACTCCCACCCCTCCTCTTTCATCATGAAGATTCTCTCTTAGAACATCGAAGGCTTGAACGGAATAACCAAACAAAGGGTTCTTCAAAATTTTATCATGGAAGAAGATCTAAACATCCTCTTCCTCCAAGAAACAAAATGTGCAGGGGAAATTGTTGAAGAACTATTTAAGCATTGTTGGAGATAGAGAAACTTTGTTTATAATGATTCCAAGGGGGTTGCAGGGGGAATAACCATTTTATGGAACCCTGTGACGACCATTTTAGAAAAAAAATCTTTACGTCTTGGATTATTTTATCTCACTACAAAACCATTGTTTCTAGTAAGGAGGGGATAATAACAAATGTGTATGGTCCCCAGACAAATCAAGAAAAGGACTATTTATTGAAAAGCCTCTCAGACCTGGGCAACCTGGTGGGAAATAAAAAATGGATCCTAGGTGGTGACCTCAACATTATCCTCACCTTGGAAGAAAAGAGGGGAGGTATCATGAGACTAAACAAGGACAGTGAAAATCTAGAGAGCATGATCTAGGATCTGCATTTAATCGACATTGAAAAAAGGAATGGAACTTTCACTTGGAACAACAAGTGCTCTTGTGCTAACCAAATGGCTTGTCGGCTGGACCAATTCCTCATATCGAAATCCCTAATGTTGGATGGACCCTTAATTAAATCCAATATACTCCCAAAGTCAGGCTCAGACCACTAGCCAGTTCATCTTTGGATCGACACAGTCAACACTCCCAAATTCAATCCTTTCCGGTTTGAAAATTTTTGGTTATCTCATATGGATTTCCAAGAACTCTCCAATACATGGTGGGCTAATGCAACAATCTCACATGGTACATTAATGTATAGATTTCAACAATGATTAAAGAAATTTAAACAACAACTTTGGGAGTGGAATAAAAATGATTTTGGAAACATTTTTTGGGCCTATAGATCCCTAGAACAACGCATGGAGGAAATACAAAAAGATTCCATCACTCAAGTCCAATCATATTCCTTGCATGTTGAGGAGGAGCTTCCCAAACAACAGATGGAGGAAACATATAAGCAAGAGGAGATCCTATGGAGGAAGAAATAACGAGTACAATGGCTAAAGGAGGGAGAAAAGAATATTAAATTCTTCCATTGTTCCATGATTCATACACGATATGTCAATCGCATCACCAAATTAGAAGATGATCAAGGGAAACCAATCGTGGATGATGAAGGTATGGAAACAAAACTAGTTAAGTACTACATGAATATTCTATATAAACGAATCCCTGGCAGATCTCTAGCCATCAACAAAGTCACCAGGAACATACCTACTCTCATTACCCAAGAGAAAAATGAAGCACTCATGAGGCCCATCATAATTGAGGAGGTGAATCAGGATATCAAGGAAATGCATGTGGGAAAAGAACTAGGATCGGATGGCTTCACCACCAAGTTCTTCCACGAATGTTG
Organism: Picea engelmannii; assembly: GCA_009831015.1. NCBI lineage: Eukaryota > Viridiplantae > Streptophyta > Pinopsida > Pinales > Pinaceae > Picea > Picea engelmannii. The sequence goes on along the minus strand of ML788742.1, from coordinate 965,699 downwards.
GCCAATGGTTAGGGAGGAGGTATGGCATCTCGTGGAGGAATCCTATGCTTATGGGAAATCACTTTCATCTCTCAGTGCCGCTTTTATCACTCTCATTCCTAAGGAGGTACGAGTCTCCCATCCGCACCAATTTAGGCCCATCACGTTGTGCAATGTGATATGCAAAATCATCACTAAATTAATCTCCCTTAGACTCAAGCCTATTCTTCCCTTCATCATTTCCAAGGAGAAGTCAAGCTATGTTGAGGGATGCTAAATAATGGTAGTATCATATTGGTACATGAGGTGATTCACTCCCTCAAGTCCACTAGAACTCCATGTATGCTCATTAAACTTGATCTTTCAAAGAATTTTGATCGCCTAATCTAGAATTACATGAAATATCTCCTCTTGGATTTTGGTTTTAGCAATGAATGGGTCAATTGGAAAAAGGATTTATAAGACCAAGTTCCTCACATTAGGGAGCACCTGTGTTGTTCATCGAGAAGAAGGACATGACATTTAGGATGTGCATCAATTAAAAAATGTTTATTAAAGTGACTATCAAGAATAAGTATCCATTACCACAAATAGTTGACTTCTTCAATTAGTGCACATATGCCATAGTGTTTTCTAAGTTGGATTTAAGATCAGGCTACCACTAGTTCAAGGTTGATGAAGTTGATACATCTAAGACTACCTCTAGAACTCGGTATGGACACTATGAGCTTCTAGTCCTACCATTTGGATCGAAAAATGCCCCATAAATATTCATAAGGTTGATGAATGATGTATTCGAAAAGCACATGGACAAGTTTTTGCTAGTACACATTGATGACATTTTGGTTTATTCAAAGAATGAGGAGGAATATCAAGAGCGCCTTTGACTAGTGTTACAAAAGTTGCGAGAGAATTAGTTATATTCTAAGTTGAGTACGTGTGAGTTATTTAAGAAATAGATCCAGTACCTTAGACACATAATAATGAAAGAAGGGCTAAAGATGGACCCTAAGAAGATAGAAGCTATCTCAAGTTGGTCTATTTCTAGGAGTGTAGAAGAGGTAGGAAGTTTTCTAGGATTGGTAGGTTATTACTGTAGGATTGTGAAGAATTTCTCAAAGATTATAGGACTCTTATCAAATATATTAGGAAAAAGGATCTGTTTTCTTTGGAAAACCTTGTAAGAATAAAGGATTTAGGAGGTGAAGGGACTCCTCGTGTTGGCACCAATTTTAATCCTTCCTGATTTCAACAAGGATTTTCTGGTATGCACTAATGTAATTAAGGAATGGATCAGGGGTGTGCTCATGTATGGATGATTAGTATTGATTTATAAGTCAAGAAAGTTGAACCTTGATGAGAACAAAAATACCCAACCCATGACCTAGAACTACTCTCAATATTGCATGCCCTAAAGGCATAGTGGCACTACTTGATCATCAAACTATTTCAACCATAAACATACCATGAACAGACAATGAAATATTGAAATATTTGTCGACCCAACCATATTTAAACGCTAATAAAAGGAAATGGGTAGAATTTATGAGCAGTTGTGATTATGAACTCTTACACATAAAATGGAAAAAGAATCTAGTGGTCGACACTTTGAGTTGAAAGTGGCATATAGGTGCAATATCTCAAGCCAATCCAGGCTTAATAATATTCATCAAAATGAAATCAGAGGAAGACGAATGGTATGGAGAAGTTTTTTGAGCATTGTTACAAAGAAATAAATGGATAGAAAAGGAAGTTAAGAAATATGATGAATATAAGATAGTTGAAGATGACATTTTTTTGTGGAGAAACGAGATCTATGTGTCTAACCACAAGGATTTGAGGAGGTTATCATTCCATGAATCACATGATGCACCATATTTAAGACACCGAGGATATCAAAGGATGTATCAAGGTATGAAGCAAATGTATTACTAACCAAGAATAAAGTTAGACATGGATGCATATACAACCAGGTGTCTATAATGTCAGTGGATAAAAGTGGAACATCATCATCCCCATGCGAAATTATTCCCCTTGGGAGTACCATCCTAGAAATGGGAAGGAACAACTATGGATTTCATCACCGGATTACCTAACACCTCCCAACGAAATGACTTCATACTAGTGTCGGTGGACCAATTAATGAAGATAATCCATTTCATTGTAGTAAATACCACCAATTGTACATATGACATAGCCTACATCTTCATTAAAAAAGTAGTAAGGATACATGGTGTACCAAAATTGATTATGACTAATCATGATTCAAAGTCCACTTCCATTTTTTGGAAGTTTTGGAAGACATGCTTAGAATGTACATAATGACTCAACCTATGAGTTGGGAAGATTATCTACCTTTGGTAGAGTTTGAAAACAATAATAGGTATCACCACTCTATCAATAAAATTCCATTTGAATCCCTGTGCGAGTGAAAGTGCAACTTCCCTTTCAGTTGGGATAATTTAGAAGTACAATTGACATATCAACATGATATGTTGTAAGGAAGGGAAATGATAGTGAAACAAGCTCAGCAAAACCTTAAGATTGCCCAAGATCGACAGAAGAATTATGCAGACAAGAGAAGGACACAATGAAGTTTCAAGGTGGGCGAAAAGTTTTTCCTCGAAGTTAATCCTAAGACAAATTCATTATGCTTGGGAAAATGGAAGAAGTTGGTGCCTAGATATTGAGGACCCTTTGAGTTCCTAATACAAATGGGTGTTGTACCTTACAAACTAGCCTTATTTAAAATACCTATGTGAGAATATTAATTGGAGGGATAAGGGACCATGTTAGAAACAAAGTCATAACTTTCATTCCATAGACACTATAAGAGGTAATGAAAAGGACTAGAGTATGTGGAGTTGAAGCCCAATAAAAGAAGGAATTAAGTGGTGGATTGAATCATATGATTAATACTCAGAGAAATTGGAGAAGGAGGTATGATTAGTAAAGCTTCAATCTCATGCAGCCAACCGAGTCCAGGAAGGAGGATAGACTCAGAATGACGCAAATCCTATGAACCCAAAGACTAAATTTGATGAGTGTGGAGAGCAAGGACACAAATCCTATTAGTGCCCAAAAAGGAAGAATTATACCAAGGGGCTAGTGAAACATTTTGGGGCCTAAGGAGACAGTGGGAGACACAGTCAGAGGCATAGTATTGATATCTATGGACAACTATCAAGAAGGGTGTACCGAGAATCCCTCATCCAACCAAGAGGTACCATTTTCAATTTTCCTTTCAATTTTCTAATTGTTACTGGAAGTACCCACAATTTCATATCATGTGCCATGGTGGCCAAGTGTACGCTAAGCCTTGAAAATATCTAGGAACCTTGCAAGTTATATATGAAAAATGATTCTAAGAAGTAGATCGATCAATAAATTGACAGATGTGCAATAGACTTAGGGGGTTGGACCAGTGGAGTATGTTTTCATGAATTATAATTAGGATATTATGATGGAATAATAGGACAATATTGGTTGGAATTTCACAGAGTTAAAATTTATTGCTATGAAAAGAAATCAAATGTATGGACGATGAGAGGGTCAGAAATATTATTCAGGGAAAGAAGACTCCCATGACCATGAGACATATCACAACAATGCAAGACAATCATAGTGTAAGGAATGTAAAAGGTATCCCATTCACATTTTAGAAGAAACAAAGGAACCAACCTCGAAATAAATACACATGCCCATATTTAAGGAATTTGTGGATGTATTTCCCAGAGAAATGCTAGGAATACTCCCAACTAGAGAAGTAAATTATAAGATAGACCTAATGCCTGGAGCCACTCCCATATTAAGAGCACCATGTTGATTGGAAATAAATGAATTGGGAAAATTGAAGATGTAGTTGCAGGAATTGTTGGACAAAGGATTTATAAGACCAAGTGCCTCACCTTAGGGAGCACCTGTTTTTTTCATCAAGAAGAAGGATGAGACATTTAGGATGTGCATCAATTAAATAATGTTTTTAAAGTGACTATCAAGAATAAGTATCCATTGCCATGGATAGATGACCTCTTCAAATAGTGAAAAGATGCCATAGTGTTTTCTAAGTTGGATTTAAGATCAAGGTTGATGAAGCTGACACATCCAAGAATACCTATAGAACTTGGTATGGACACTATGTGTTTCTAGTCCTACCCTTCGGATTGACAAATGCCCCAGAAATATTCATAAGGTTGATGAATGGTGTACTCGAAAAGAACCTAGATAAGTTGTTGCTAGTACACATTGATGACATTTTGGTTTATTCAAAGAATGAGGAGGAATATCAAGAGCACCTTCTACTAGTGTTACAGAAGTTGTGAGAGAATCAACTATATGCTAAGTTGAGTAAGTGTGAGTTCTTTAATAAAGAGACCCAGTACTATGGACAAATAATAATGAAAGAAGGTCTAAAGATGGACCCTAAGAAGATAGAAGTTATCTCAAGTTGGTCTATGTCGAGGAATGTAGAAGAGGCAAGAATTTTTCCAGGATTGGCAGGTTATTATTGCAGGATTGTAAATAATTTCTCAAAGATTACAAGACCCTTATCAAAGCTATAAGGAAAATGGATCAATTTTCCTTTGAAAACCCTATAAGAAGAAAGGATTTAGGAGGTGAAGGGACTCCTCATGTCGGAACCAATTTTAATCCTTCACGATTTTGACAATGATTTTATGGTATGAACTGATATAATTAAGGAAGGGATCATGGATGTGCTCATGTAGGGATGACGAGTAGTGAGTTACGAATCAAGGAAGTTGAAACTTGATGAGAAAAATCACCCAACCCATGACCTAGAACTACTCTCAATATTGCATTCCCTGAAGGCATGGTGGCACTACTTGATCATCAAAATGTTTCAGCCATGAAAAAACCATGAACAGACCATGAAATCTTGAAATATTTGCGGACACAACTATATTTAAACGCTAAGACAAGGAAATTGGTGGAATTTACGAGCAGTAGCGATTATGAACTCTTACACATAAAAGAGAAAGAGAATCTAGTGGTCGACATTTTGAGTTGAAAGTGGCATATAGGTGCAATATCTCAAGCCAAGTCAGGCTTAACAATAGTCATCAAAATGAAATCAAAGGAAGACGAATGATATCAAGAAGTTCGTTGAGCATTGTTACAAAGAAATAAATGGACAGAAAAAGAAGTTAGGAAATATGATGAATATAAGATAGTTGAAGATGACATGTTTTAATGGAGAAACAAGATCTATGTTCCTAACCACAAGTATTTGAGGAGGTTATCATTCCATGATGCGCCATATTTAAGACACCCAAGGATATCAAAGGATGTATCAAAGTATGAAGCAAATGTGTTACTAACCAAGAATAAACTTAGACATGGATGCATATACAACTAGTTGTCTAGAATGTCAGTGGATAAAAGTGGAACATCATCATCCCCATGGGAAATTAAACCCCTTGGGAGTACCACCTTGGAAATGGGAAGGAATAAATATGGACTTCATCACCAGATTACCTAACACCTCCTAGGGAAATGAGTTCATATTACTCGCGGTGGAACGATTAATGAAGATAATGCATTTCTTTGTAGTAAATACCACCCATTGTACATATGACATAGCCTTCATCTTTATTAAAAAAGTAGTAAGACTACATGGTGTATCGAAAGTGATTGTGGCTAATCATGATTCAAAGTTCACCTCCATTTTTTGACTGTTTGTTTCATGAGTTGTGTTGTTCCTGAGTTTATACTTTAAGGCTGTAAAGTATACCGTCAAGGCATCCGTAAAGGTAAAGGTAATTAAAGGATAAGAATAAAAAAGAAGGGTAAAGTAGAATCAATTTCTTAACTGTCTCTTTCTAGCTTCCCGTTGTTCTTGGATGTTGATATCTCTCTCAATAGCAGCCCATGAACGTTCTAATTCAGTCCAGTTAGTCATTGTTTGCATAATAGTATTAAATAGGTTTAAAGCAATACTGGTTTGATCTTGGAGACCAGGTTCTATGTTGGGTTGTCTGTTATTTGGGACAGACATGGGGAGTAAAATTTTATTTAGTTGTGAAAGAATTCGATAAATTGTTACTTTGGTTTTTTAAGAGATGAGAATAGGAAAAATAGTTTTGAAATTCAAAATAATAACATAAATACAATTGAGGTCGTTTCCTGGACTTGAACCAATTTGAGAATCGTAAAATAACAAAGAAATACTACTGAAAAATATGAGGCTTTAATAAAGAAAGAATCTCATATTGTAACAGGAAATAAAGAAGAAAACGAGATTTCTAATGAAGTGTTAAATATCATGGTTCAAATGATCC
>ML788742.1:930322-953782 GCA_009831015.1 Picea engelmannii | reverse complement strand
CTTACGAGATAATCAATGCACTTTTTTATACAAAATCTTTGTTTTCACAAAATAAACTTTGTTGGGACTCACACCTTTGCCTTACCATTTTTGTTCTCTTTTTGAAATAACAGAAAATCTCATCTATCACCTATTTTTGGCAAATTTATCTTCCTCTTTAAGGTTGTTCGTTTGTTGCTTTTACTTGTCGGGCTGTTAGCCAAAATCCTATGAAAGAACAATATGAAAAGTATCAGGGTTTTAAGGAATTGGATACATTAAGAATTTTGTATCCTTATTTCTAAAAGAGACATAAACCAATTTTATTTTATTTTTCTTTATTTACAGAATGAAAGTAGACTTCCCAAAGAAAATTATGAAATAAAAGACTAAACAAAACAGTATATACAGTGGGAATTCTGGAAATCAATTATTCCATATAATGTTTTAAAAAACACCCGTTGACAGGGGCATTCGGGATTTTACCATCCAAATTTTCTAGCAGAAATGAATTCTTTCCTTCAGGAGATGCAACCTTGAATGGTTCGTACCAGATGTGATCGAATTTACCATTTTTTCCCGAATCCTCCTTCCTAACATCCTATTTCAAAACCAAATCTCTGGGGAGAAAATTTCTATCTTTGGCTTTACGATCGAATAACACTTTCATGTCATCTTGGTATTTCTGCAGCCTTTCATCCACTACCGCCCTGTGCTACTGAACTTCAATCAGCTGATTTATCCTTCTTGTGACAGGATTTGGTTCTTCCTTCTCATCTTGCCACAGTTTCATTACAGGAAGTGCTAGGTTTATAGGCAACACTACATCTATCCCGTATACCATTTGGAAGGGAGAAGTGCCGATAGAATTTTTCATGCCTATCTGATTTGCCCATAGAGCATATTTCAAATGCACATGCCAAGACTTTTTATTTTCGCTTAACACTTTCTTAATTATACTGATTAATCTCTTGTTTGAAGATTCGGCCAGACCATTTCCCCGAGGGTAGTATGTTGTGGAGTGACCAAGAACAATATTATATTTTTTGCAAAAAATGACCATAGCCATAGATTTAAAAGCCTGTGCATTGTCTGTGACTATCTTTCTGGGACAACTGAACCTAGACAAAATATTTTCTTCTAAGAAATCTATTACCACCGAATCAGTAGCCTTTCTCGTTGGAATAGCTTCCACCCATTTGGTGAAGTAGTCTATAGCGGTCAGGATCCATCTGTGTTGAGCACTAGAATGAGGATTAATTTCACCTATGAAATCTAATCCCCATTACTGAAAAAGAGCTTCCGTTTTGACCAGAATCAATGGCATTGCTGGGAGTTTATGTTTGCCTACAAAAAATTGGCAAGGGCTGCAAGCTTGTACCTTGGCATTGACGTCTGAGAAAAGTTTGGGCCAATAATACCCAGCCCTCAGGATCTTATAGGCCATAGCCCTCCAGGCGTGGTGTCCTCCACACACTCCTTCGTGAAATTGGCTTATGACCTTTTCTATTTCGGATTCGACCAGATAGACCAAGAGTAAGCCAAGTGGGTCCTTCCAATACAATTGTTTTTTGGAAATATAGTACTTGACCACATGTAGCTTCAGTGTTCTAGCTTTGGATGGGGACAAGTCACTTGGGCATTTCAATGTCAACAAGTAGGATACTATGTCCTTGTACCATTTTGATGAAGCAAATTTATCTTCGATTCGGATTTCAGCTATTTGATCCTCAAGTTCATTCATGTCTACCCACTCTTCCTCCCCCTAAGAGTTGTTTATCCCGAGAGCTCTGAAATTGGATTCAACTAAGAGTTTAGCTAAGCCTTGCCCCTTTACTAATTTTGTTGGTTTTATCTCCAAGTCGAACTCTTGAATTTTGGCAAGCCATCGTCCTCTTTTGCCATCACTGTCTACCTGAACCAAAATATCTTTTACGGAGCTAGTAGGTACATATGCAATCACCTTAGAATGCAAAACATCGGTTCTGAAAGCCTTTAACGCTTTTACCATAGCATATGCTTGTTTTTCCATTATATTATATTTGAGTTTGGCATCTCGGAGACTTTTGCTAAAGAAGGCTATCAGCTGCTCAAAACCTTCTTCGTTCTTCTGAAGGAGTACCGCGACGAGTGTGTGTTCAGAGGCAAATGAGAAAATAAGGAAATCCTTGAGATAATCAGGTCTCTCTAGTACAGGTGCCTCGCTTATAACCTTCTTGATGCGTGAAAAGGATGCTTTAGCTTCTGGTGTCCATTTCACTTCGTTGTTTTTCCTGAGCATATCTTTGATCAATTTCACGATTTCAACGAAGTTTGGAATAAATCTGCTCAAAAAATTTATTTTTCTTGAGAATGACTGAATTTCTTTCACATTCCTAGGAATACTTATTGTGTCTATAGCTTCAACTCTTTTAGGACCAATTCTAATTCCATCTCGAGATACAATATGGCCCAAAAGATTGCCTTCTTGCATAGCAAAGTGATACTTTTTAGGATTTAAGGAGAGACCAAACCTATGGCATTTCTCAAACGTCTACTTGAGATGTATCAGATGATCTTCATCCGATTTAGAAAAAACAGTTAGGTCATCCAAATAAATAACTACAAATTTGTCCCGTTCGCCAACGAAAGCGATATCCATTGCCCGTTGAAAAGTAGCACCTGCATTCATCAGACCAAATGGCATCTTATCATACATAAATGTACCCCAAGGAGTGGTAAAGGTTGTTTTTTCTTTATCGTGATCGCTGACGAAAATTTGATTGTAACCTGAAAATATGTCGATCATCGACATCCTATTAGCTCCTACCACTTTTTCTAAAACGTGATCCATTTTAGGTAGGGGGTAATTATCTTTGATAGAGGATTTATTAAGATTTCTGAAATCGACACACAGTCTAATTTCCCCATTTTTCTTCTTAACCAGGACCAGGTTTGCTACCCCAGAATATCTTAGTGGTACAATTATCTTTGCATCAAGGAGTTTTTTGACTTCCCATTCGATAACAGGTAATAATATGGGGTTGATTTGCCGGAGTTTTTGTTTAAAGGGTTTGACACTAGGCTTTAGGGGTATCTTATGTTTGATCACAAAGGTGTCATAGGTTCTTAGTTCTTCATACGACCAAGCGAAAACGTCTGTGTACTTTCTAAGCAACTCCATGTATTTATTTTTGGTTTCTGTAGATAGATATTTGGATAGTCTTACCATCTGAGAGCTTTCTTTAGTTCCTATGTCACAGTCCTCAACCTCTTCAGGTTGGGGCTATAGGGTGGTTTTTGAAGGGATATCATATTGATTGAACAATCTTTCAAAGGGAATTAGGCCCTTGGGAATCTGGTTATTCTTAAGAACGAGCATTCGGTGATTCGCAATTTTATCATGAAACTCTTTAGAATCCTCCCCCTCCTGCATGATCCAAATGGGATCATTTTGATTTTCTTGATCAATATGAGTTTCTACAAATTCATCTATTGATTCTGAAAATTTGCGAAGCTGTTCATCGTCCTCAAAGACTTGCCAATGTTGTATGTTATTCGGAATTGAAGGTGGATGTCTCATTTGTATGTGATACTTTAATTTAAATGTGGTAGGAGGTGCGAAAGTTGATGCTGCTTTGGCTAATGCATCAACCTGTTGGTTTTCAGTCCTTGGGATGAAATGAACATTCACAGAGGAGAAGAAATTATCGATCAAATCCCAGAAACACCTCAATATAGGATGTTTGGCCTGGTATTGTCAATTCACTTGTTTTATGATTAACTCGGCATCGCCAAAGACTTTCAATTTCTTTATTTTCATCCTCCTAGTGGCTTCTAATCCTAGCACTAAAGCTTCATACTCGCATACATTATTTGTACAATCCACATTCCATTAAATCCTATATGAAAAGGAGATTATGAATTGATCATCGGGAGCCACAAGGAGTGCCCCAACTCCATCTCCAAGGAAAGATGAAGCATCGTCAAAATACATCTTCCATACACCAGTGCTATATACATTTTTTTTTATTTCTTCTTTTTCAGTTTTTTCTTCTATACAACTTTCGTCTACATCTACTTCAAAATCATCATCAATAGATAATATACAATTACCCAAATCTTGGTCAGCAATATAAATAGGATGATTATTTGGGTTATGTGGATCACCTATCGTAAATGCCAAACTAGTCTCTCTATAAAGACGTGTGTATTGTCCTCCAAAAACTAGAATTGTAGCATATGTCATGTCCAGCTAAAGAGATCCTCCAAGCTTGGCACCCCATGACCTAGATAATAGCATACTATACTTTGGAGGGATGTCAGCGACCGCTACATCCATAAGAATGTTTTTTGCAGGGATTTGTGCCAGACCTACCACCAGGTCTTTAATCATGCCTATGCATTTGACTTTCCTTGAATCAAAAGAATATAAGTCACCATAGGGCCTTGTGATTTCGAGATCGAGTTTCTCCATAATTTCCTTTGGCATCACATTGTGAGAAGCTCCAGAATCTAGCATACAGTTATGGACTAGGTGGTCAAACAAGGTTAACGTGATATTAAAGGGGGCTACAGTGTCTCTCACACATTCGAAATGTGGACCAAAGACTATGTTCGGCTTGTCATCTTCTAAGTTGATGACATCGGCCTGGCTTTCGTCTTCGGAAAAGCTAATCATCTTGGCAATTTGTTTTCTGTATATGGGATTTTTAGCTAGTTCAACAAGGGGAATAGGAATTTTGATTTTATTTATTTCGTTTTCCAGATTAAAATTTCCCAGGGCCTTGTCGTTTTCTATGTTCGGGGTCTCCATTCCTTTTTTTTCAGCTTTTCTTTGTGGTGCAGACTTGTTTTCATTTAGAGGAACCTGTGTCTTCACAGTGAGTGTTCCTATTGGCTTCGACTGGACAGGTTGCGTGTCAACGGTGTGAGTTTTTGCAGTCTATTTATCAGCAACTTTTGGAGTCACCTCATCAGTTTCACCCCTTGGCAAGATATTTTTTGTTGGAACAGTTGGGAGACTTTTGTTCCTAGGTCTTAAATTATATTTTTCCTGTAGTTCAGCTATAATATCGTCTGCGATACCGTGATAGCCCAAATTTTCAGATGTGTCGTTGCTAACATTGTCTTCCGATGTAATTTCTTTATTTAAAGATTTTTCGTAATCTTGTCTCGATAAATAAGGTGATTTATTATCGTCGCCAAGATTATTAATATCCTCATCAATCTCTTCAAAATCTTCTATATCTTCTTCTCCAATGAAGTTTTCACTTTTGAAGGGGGTTGGGATTTTTTTATCTTCATTTTTAATTATTTTCTATGGGGCCTGAGGATCAAGATTTCTTCTAAAATCCTTCCTGGGAAAATTATCTCTCTTCGATTTCTCTAGTTCCATTTTTGAGATCTTATTTGAAAGTTCTATAATTACCCTAGCCATCTCGTCTATTTTATCTCCCGAGGATTTCCCCAATCCTAAGGGTCCACCTTGCTCTTTGAATTTCCTATTTTCTTTGTTCCCGGTTTCTATTTTTGCTTTTAATTTCCCTAATGCCATCATGCTCGATTCAATCTCAAGAGCATCATCGTGCATTTTCGTGAGATCTGTTGATCTCCTTTCTCTCAATAATAAGGCGAAATCAGGATCAAAAGCGCCAGCAAAAGTCACCTTTGTTGCGGGTTGTGAAGGTTTGACCTCAACCGAGATTTTATTATATAACTTGTTGAACCTTTGTGTGAATTCTAGAATAGATTCTGAGTTTTTCCTTCTAAGGGATCCAAATTCAGTCAGGTAGTAGAGGTGGTCCTTCCTCTCTCCCCATTGTCTAATAAAAGCGCTTTCAAGTTCCTCTTAAGATCTCAGAGATCCGGCTGCTAAGGATCGGAACCAGGTCCTCACCTGTCCTTCGAAAGTCTGAAGAAGGAGTCTAGAATAGACATCTTCATGTTCTATTCCGAGGATGTCAACAAATTGGTCAAAAAAGTTTATATGTTCTTGGGCGGTCAAATCCCCTTCCCTTGTAAATTTCGGAAGGCTTTTCATATAATTTTCGGGGAGATCATGTAGGGGAACTTGGAGGAAAAGGGGAGCATATCTAGCAGCTAATTTAGTGAAGATTCCAGGAAGCGGTACTTGACCACCTACTGGTCCTCCTGGGGCACCACCTCCAACTCCAACACCTCCTTGTGCGGCCATTGGTAGATTTGAGGCTGAAGTTCGAAATGCGTGAGGAGAAGATTCTCGAAAATCTGGAGAGAAAACCTCAGGAAAAGAGAACGTATCGTATGAGAGGGGAAGCGAGACAGATCTTTCAAGTGTTTTTGAAACATTCAACTGTGTAAAGTCAGGCTGACAAATAGTACGTATGGGTAAAAAGACTTGTTTAAGTGATCTTCGTGATTTTAAAATCTTTTATGGATCAGAGATTGGCGAGGTCTGCTTGTTGTCTGGGTTCTTTCTGGTGTTCTTTTGGCTAGTAGCCAGTTTACTTATCGTGGAGTCGCCAAGTGAAAAATAAAGGTAGCCTTAGAAGGTTTTCTATCCGTGTTCAATATCAAAGAAAGAAAGTGTCAATGTCGTTCTTCCCAGGGAAAAGATTCTTTTCTTCGTCCCTAACAACGATGCCAAAAAGATGTTGTTCTTGAGTTTATACTTTAAGGTTGTAAAGTATACCGTCAAGGCATCCGTAAAGGTAAAAGTAATTAAAGGATAAGAATAAAAAAGAAGGGTAAAGCAGAATCAGTTTCTTAACTGTCTCTGTCTAGCTTCTCGTTGTTCTTGGATGCTGATATCTCTCTCAATAGCAACCCATGAACATTCTAATTTAGCCTGGTTAGTCGTCGTTTGTAGAATAGTATTAAATAGGTTTAAAGCAATACTGGCTTGATCTTGGAGACCAGGTTCTATGTTGGGTTGTCTGTTATTTGGGACAGTCATGGGGAGTAAAATTTTATTTAGTTGTGAAAGAATTCGATAAATTGTTACTTCGGTTTTTTAAGAGATGAGAATAGGAAAAATAGTTTTGAAATTCAAAATAATAACATAAATACAGTTGAGGTCGTTTCCTAGACTTGAAACAATTTGAGAATCGTAAAATAACAAAGAAATAATACTGAAAAATATGAGGCTTTAATCAAGAAAGAATCTCATATTGTAATAGGAAATAAAGAAGAAAACGAGATTTCTAATGAAGTGTTAAATATCATGGTTCAAATGATCCACAGGTCTTAAAATTACTAATAGCAATTTCAGAGGAAAAGCTGTAAATAATTTGATAACCAAATCAATCTAAACTATAAAAGATGTATAAAATAAACTTCAAATTGATCATTCATTAGAAAGACATTGAAAGGGAAACATTGAAAAATATGGTAAACAAGGTTAAAGAACACATAGCTACAAGTTGGCAGGATTCAGAATCTCGTCTGTATCGTATATCACAGTGGATTGAAATTTTTTTAATACAATTGGCTCTCTCAAAAAACCAAAATCCTTTTCTCAGTCTTCTGAAAATATATTTATACATGGTCATCAAATATTTTCCCGTTGGTGATTAACCAACTTCCTAAGACTATGGTTACATGGATGAATAATGTCAAACCGTTTACATTTCTTTTCTAACTGCTTTATTATTCTAATGATGAAAATATTCAAAAGAGTACTTTTATGTTTGTATTGACGAACTTCCTTCTTTTGCCTCAAGACAGTGAATACATTTTCCCAAAAACTTCACCAAAACTCTGGGAACGTCTGGTATCTCTTTTGCCTCAAATATGAAGAATCTTTTTTATAATTCAGGCAAACGATCTTCTATTATCTTCCTTGTGAACTTAATAGTTTGCATCTTTAATTTCGGTATCACTATCCATTTGTCAATTTCGGTGATATTGATTACCTTAATTTTTGGGATCTCTACCTTCATTTCCTCCAAATCTTCCTTGAACCTTAGCTGGTGCTTGACAATGTTAATCTCTCCTAATAACCCAGGACAGTCATTTTTTCCAATATTCAATGAAGTCTTTTCTAAGAGATCAAAAATTCCTTGACAATCATCATTGACATCTCTGGTTATTCTTTTATTTTCTGTCAGGCCTGCTTCCCACACTTTGAGTATTACATCTCCTTTAACCTGTTCTGAAATGGTTAGTTTCTTAATATTTCCGACCTCTTCCTTTGTTGAAAGGGATACTGCTTTTTGGAAAGTCGTTCTGGTCGCTTTCACTTCTCTTTCTTTCTAGAGAACATTATCCAAAGATTTATTTGTTTCCTGAAAGTAATTCTGGACAACTTCCAGATTTAAAAACACTTAATGTTGTTCTTCTTCTATCTTCAAATGTATTTCCAATACCTGAGCCTGGAAAATTTCAAGCTCTACCACTTGATTTGAAATAGTGCTAATCTTATCTCGTAATTGTTTATTTGTTTCTTCTTGCTTTAGGACCTGTGCCTGAGTGACCTGTATTATCTTATTTGCTTCCTCTAAGCTTGTTTTCATTTTCTGAATCTCTTGAATATCTTTTAATCTAGCTTGTTCTAGACCCATTTTTATTCCCCAACTGATATTTCTTTCGGTTTCTTTCAATTTATCGTATAATTGAGCTATCGTTTGGTCTTTTTGTTCCAACATAGTTGTCAAACTGCCCACAGAATATAAATTTGTCGATGTTAAAGCTCTTATCGTGCCTGTTATCTCTGTAGAAAATTCTCCATCTTTAAGTTTCTTTCCATCTATAATGACCCTATGCTTTTTAACCATCCCATCTCCTCTTGGATGGATTTCCTATTTCAATATTTCCCTTCTCTTTTTACTGAAAAAATAATCTGATGAAGGAATCTCATCCCTAGAAATTGGCTCCAGATCACCGACATACAGAGCTCCCTCGTGGGGGTTTCCATAAGTGGACTGCAATGGAGTCAAGGAAGTAATGGGACTTCCAAGTTCTGTCGATGTTGTTCCTCCTGTCTTTTCTGGAACATCCTTAGGGATTTCTGGGAATGTTTCTAGCTCCTTTCCCTTCCCTGCCTTTGATTCTTTTGTCTGGGAAATTTCTATGTCTTGTGAAGGTATTCCAGTATCCTTCATCTTTCCTTTAGTATTTTCTTTGTCCTGTATATTTGTTTCAAATCCTGGGGGAGGCCCTTTCTGCTCTGGAGGTGGGGTTGTAGCTTCGCCCTACAAAATTTTGGGTAAACAACTTCGCCTATGGCTCTGGAATGACACGAAACCAATATGTGAATCAGGTGGCAGGGCCTGCACTCTTTTCAATACCTCTTCATAGGATTTAAACTTCTTGAATACGTCATCATAAATAGATGTTTCGTGCTCATAGGCTTTTAAATCACAATGCATCAAATGTTTGCTTACTAATTGATAGGGGTCATGCTTTCTGTGTTCAATATCTACCAATTTTACTTCTTCTAGTGATTCAGCCTCTACTTTAGAATGGCCTAGATTCAGTAATGAAAATTTCCCGATATGTACAGGGAAAGTTGGCCATGACTTCTTCTGAGCTGCCTTTAGCTCTAATCCAATGCCGCCTTTTACTATCTGGTGGGCTACCTCTCTACACACCAATCTGTCCGGTAGGAATTTAGGGAGTGCTTGAGGGGGAATAGAACAACCATAAACCCTAATGTAGGAAAAATTCTCATCAATAAACTAGTCGGATATTGCTTTAATATTTTCTGTGACTGTATCAGAAATGCGAGGCGGTTCGCATCCAAAAAATATTTTATGCATCGAAATTATAACAAAATGACAAATTTCATAAAATGCGTCCTTAGCATTTTCTTCCCAAAGGGAAAAATAATATTCATGAATGGGTTATGGACAGGTTATGTTCCAACTCCAATTCATTAAGGGAAAAGGAGTCACATAGCAGATCGCATCCATAATGTATGCTGACATGTAAAAGGCCACTGGTTGTCCCTTTGATTTTGCAACTTTGTAGTTTGAGATTTCTTGTGTTAGGTTATCCAACAAAATATTACTCCAGTTAAAAGCATATCCTTCTAAAGCTTCTTCTAAAAAGGGCATCCATTCTACATGAAAATGGCAGGGATCTTTCTCCCGAAAAGTCTACACAACATAATGGCTACGTAGACCATGTATTCATTCAAGGATGTTTTAGCATAAACCCCATGGGTATCAGCCCTAAATTTTGATGGACATCTCCACCAGTCTCTAATTATATCAGGATAAGTCCGGTTTACCTCGATGCATTCTTTCCTCTGAAATTCTGCTAAAAAATCGGCATTAAAAGTATGTTTAGGATTTGGCGAGAGTTTATACATTACTTGTATATGTTATGGCTTGAATGAGCTGATGATGACTCCTTGATCATTTAAGATGCTCCTCGTCGGGATATCGACCTTTTCCAGGTCCCAACTGATCATATCATTGTATGCCACGAATCGAGGGCGCACATCGATCTTATGAAGCTCTGATTCTGCTATGTCTCGATATTGATTCTCAGAATCAGTATGAGCATTCTTGAATTCACATTCCAAAAATTCAGAGATTTGAGTCCAAGATTTAATAGAGTCTATAGCGTGTGGCGTGGTGTCAGAGATGATATCTCCTTCCTGTGTATCTTCACTCTTCTTCAGTGCCTTTTTCAGTGCCATGACTTTACGTTAAATGGAAAACCTGTCACAAAAAAGGAATGAATGAGCTCAGTTGAGTGCTTCTTGCGCTTGATAAAATGAAAACACAGACATTCAAATGTTCTTTTAATTCATTTAACAATGACGGGATTGATGCAGCTGACAAGAATTCAAGACATTTAATGCAGTAGATATTTTACTGAGATACGCATTAGTACCATGTATCACCAGTTATTCTTTATTTAAAATGGTCATATTTTGGAGCCTTTGAATTTTAAAGAAAACTCAGAACATTTTACTCAATCGGAAACCAAAACATGAATGTAACCCTAAAAAATGATTATCATTGATCATGCTTTGGAAAAAGGTTAATTGGTGCTAATCATAGATTAAGACTGAAGATTTTGTTTTTCGGGATTTTGGGGATCGTGTTGTCGAGAAGTATGTCATCGATGAAATCCGATCTTCGAAATCGTGAAATCGCAATGTGTTAATTAAGAATTAAACATTTTAGCAAAGTGATTGATTGATATTAAGCGTTTCGGGATTTTGGGGATCATTTTGACAAGAAGTATGTCATTGATGAACCCCGATTTCCGAAGTTGCGAAATCGTGATGTGTTTAAAAAATCGGACTTAAATTCACTTAATTAACTAACTAATCAGGGTTAAGGACAAAACATAGTTAGTTCGGTTTAACACAAATTATGGGTCGAGATTTCGCGATTCGGGATTTCGGGGATCGTTTTGACAAGAGATGTGTTATCACTGAACCCTGAATCCCAAAATCCCGAAATGATTAACTTAAGCCTTAACTTTTTGCGTTAGAGAATTAATTAATTAGCATTTTAACTAACTCTCTTTATTTCAGAAAATTAGGGATCGGGATTTCACGATTCAATTTGTATTGAAAAATATGTTTTCAGCAAACCCCAAATCCTGAAAACTCTTTAAAGTTAACCTTAAATCCATTAGGTTTAAATCTTATCATGATTAAGATAATTTCTTAGAAAATGCGTCGGGATTGTTATAATACTTTTAGGTTTTTTGCCTTTTATTATTTAAATAATTGAGTTTTTTGGGAAATCGACACCGTGTGTTTGGGAATGATAATGAAACTTGCGTTTTATGAAAAGCCGAAACCCGAAAAAGGAAAGTTTAAGTCTTAGGGATAAAAATTTTAAGAATTGTTTCAACAAGTTGCATACTAAGTTAAGTTTTAGCACAGCCTCCCATCTAGAGATGGATGGATAGACAAAAAGAGTCAATCAAATTTTGGAAGACCTGCTCAAAATGTATGTAATGAATCAGCCTATGAGTTGGGAAGATTATCTACCTTTGGTAGAGTTTGCAAACAATAATAGGTATCACCACTCTATTAAGAAAAGTCCATTTTAAGCCATGTGCAGGAGAAAGTGCAATTTCCCTGTCAGTTGGGATAATTTAGAAGTACAACTGACACAGGAAGATGATATGTTGTAAGGAATGGAAATGATAGTGAAACAAGTTCAACAAAACCTTAAGACTACCCAAAATCAACAAAAGAATTATGCAGACAAGAGAAATACACAACGAAGTTTCAAGGTGGATGAAATTTTTTTCCTCAAATTCATCACACTTAAAAAAATGGAAGAAGTTAGCGCCTAGATATCGTAGACCCTTTGAGATCCTAGCACAAATGGGTGTTGTAGCTTACAAACTAGCCCAACACATGAAAATACGTTAAATACGTAATTTCTTTCATATATCTTTACTTAAGAAATGTGTACTTGACCCTAGTCATGTGTTGGATTTTGAAGTTATATAGATAAAAGGAATGAAAAAGAAGCCATTAGAAATCATTTCCAACAAGAAACAACATTTATGCAACTTTGTAATAAATTGTGTTAAGATTCATTTGAAGCACTATTCAAAAGACGAAAACACATGGAAATTAGATTCAAATATGAAGAAGCTTTGCCCCCATTTGTTTGAGGGTGACATGGCTATGGGATCGTAGCCCTTGTTAGTGGGGAAGGTTATGACACCCTAATGCTATATTTTATTTTTAAATACATCTTATTTTAATAATTGATGGACCTGCACAATTACATGCCTTGATACTTTAATATTATATGGTTTATAATACTTTAGGTGGATCATGATGCCTTAGTATTATGTGGTTAGTTAGCTAATCAATTATGCAAGTTAATTGGATGTTATGGTTTATGCATTATCGATTAAGTGAATGTTTTTTAATGGTCCATTTTTATTTCATAAGAAAAATCTCACAAATTATATTAGAAAATAATTTTTACATCGTCCAATCCAAAGATCAAAGTTTGCTTGAAAACTTTCAGGGCTACAAGCTGCTCTTTCTACTGTTTTTTAATGGTCCATTAGCAATCATCGCCAATGAAGTTTCAAGGTGGGAAAAAAGTTTTTCCTAAAAATTAATCCTAAGACAAATTCATTGCGCTTAGGAAAATGGAAGAAGTTAGTGCCTAGATATCGTGGACGCTTTGAGATCCTAGCACAAATGGGTGTTGTAGCTTACAAACTGGCCCAACACATGAAAATCCGTAATTTCTTTCATGTATCTTTGCTTAAGAAATGTGTACTTGACCATAGTCATGTGTTGGATTTTGAAGTTATATAGATAAAGGGAATCAAAGAGTTTTTCAATAATCCATTAGCGATCATCGCCAACAAGAAACAACATTTATGCAACTTTGTAATAAATTGTGTTAAGATTCAATGGAAACACTACTCAAAAGACAACACATGGAAATTAGATTCAAATATGAAGAAGCTTTACCCCCATTTGTTTGAGGGTGACATGGCTATGGGGTCGTACCCTTGTGAGTGGGGAAGGTTGTGACACCCTAATGCTAGATTTTATTTTTAAATATATCTTATTTTAATAATTGATGGATCTGCGCAATTACATGCCTTGATTCTTTAATACCATATAATTTATGATGCTTTATATGTGGATCATGATACTTTAATATTATATGGTTTATAATACTTTAGGTGGATCATGATGCCTTAGTATTATGTGGTTAGTTAGCTCATCAATGATGTAAGTTACTTGGATGTTATGGTTTATGCATTATCGATTAAGTGGATGTTTTTAATGGTCTATTTTTATTTCAAAAGAAAAATCTCACAAATTATATTAGAAAATAATTTTTACATCGTCGGATCTAAAAATCAAAATTTGCTTGAAAACTTTCAAGGTTACATGTTGCTCTTTCTACTTTTTTTTTAATGGTCCATGCCATGTTTTCATCCAGTATACTTACTGGTTTCATGCATATGCTTTAATGATTCTAGATTTGGCTTGCTTTACTATATATGTTTCTTTAAAGGAAATGCATGTATGTGTAGGTGACATCTTAATAGGTTGTTACATGTGAAGAATAAAAAAATGGATTTAACTTTTTAAAATTTAGTATGAAATGTGGATTTATGGAAATGCATACTGAGTGATGATGTTTCCATACATACTACAAACTGACATTATTATTATATATTGTACTCATATGGAAACTTGAAACTGTCAGATGACATTACAACCATCAGGAGTAGGTTAACTTGGGAGCAATCTTTCCTCTGGAGTTATTTTTCTGGCACCTTTTCTGACGATGTAGTTTTGAATTTTCGACCGATCTAGAAGTCTGATCGATTTTTTGAGCATCTGGGTTGGTTTAAAATGGGACAAAACCCCTAGTATAAGGTTTTGAAATGCATGGAACTTTGATTCATACCAAATTCAAGCTACACCTGAAAATCTAGCCAGATTCAGATCCATTTTTCTTTTGCCTGAAAAGAGGAAAGATTGCTCTGTAGTTAGCTTACTCCACAACCATTCATACAGAACCTGAAACTGGAATGAACGACACTGCTATTATTATTATATATTGTATTCAAAATTAGCATTAAGAACTATCATCGATAGATCCAAAGGCTCACTGAGGGTTTATGAGCAGTAGTGTTTATGAACTCTTACACATAAAAGAGAAAGAGAATCTAGTGGTCGACATTTTGAGTTGAAAGTGGCATATAGGTGCAATATCTCAAGCCAAGCCATGCTTAACAATAGTCATCAAAATGAAATTAGAAGAAGACGAATGATATCAAGAAGTTTGTTGAGCATTGTTACGAAGAAATAAATGGACAGAAAAGGAAGTTAGGAAATATGATGAATATAAGATAGTTGAAGATGACATGTTTTTATGGAGAAACAAGATCTATGTTCCTAACCACAAGGATTTGAGGAGGTTATCATTCCATGAAGCACATGATGCGCCATATTTAAGACACCCAAGGATATCAAAGGATGTATCAAAGTATGAAGAAAATGTGTTACTAACCAAGAATAAACTTAGACATGGATGCATATACATCATCATCCCCATGGGAAATTAAACCCCTTGGGAGTACCATCCTGGAAATGGGAAGGAATAACTATGGACTTCATCACCAGATTACCTAACACCTCCTAGGGAAATGAGTTCATATTACTGGCGGTGGAACCATTAATGAAGATAATGCATTTACATGCCACCCATTGTACATATGACATAGCCTGCATCTTCATTAAAAAAGTAGTAAGGCTACATGGTGTACCGAAAGTGATTGTGGCTAATCATGATTCAAAGTTCACCTCCATTTTTTTACAGTTTGTTTCATGAGTTGCATACTAAGTTAAGTTTTAGCATAGCCTACCATCTAGAGATGGATGGATAGACAAAAAGAGTCAATCAAATTTTGGAAGACATGCTCAGAATGTATGTAATGAATCAACCAATGAGTTGGGAAGATTATCTACCTTTGGTAGAGTTTGCAAACAATAATAGGTATCACCACTCTATTAAGAAAAGTCTATTTTAAGCCATGTGCAGGAGAAAGTGCAACTTCCCTGTCAGTTGGGATAATTTAGAAGTACAACTGACACAGGAACATGATATGTTGTAAGGAATGGAAATGATAGTGAAACAAGTTCAACAAAACCTTAAGACTACCCAAGATCAACAAAAGAATTATGCAGACAAGAGAAGGACACAACGAAGTTTCAAGGTGTGCGAAAAGTTTTTCCTCAAAGTTAAGCCTAAGACAAATTCATTGCGCTTGGGAAAATGGAAGAAGTTGGTTCCTAGATACCGTGGACCCTTTGAAATCCTAGCACAAATGGGTGTTATAGTTTACAAACTGGCCTTACCACCACATATGAAAATCCATAATTTCTTTCATGTATCTTTGCTTAACATATGTGTGCTTGACCCTAGTCATGTGTTGGATTTTGAAGTTGTATAGATAAAGGGAATTGAAGAGTTTTTCAATAAGCCATTAGCAATCATCACCAACAAGAAACAACATTTATGCAACTTTGTAATAAATTGGGTTAAGATTCATTGGAAACACTACTCAAAAGACAACAACACATGGAAATTAGATTCATATATGAGGAAGCTTTACCCCACTTGTTTGAGGGTGACATGGCTATGGGGTCGTAGCCCTTGTTAGTGGGGAAGGTTGTGACACCTTAATGCTATATTTTATTTTTAAATACATCTTATTTTAATAATGGTTGGATGTGCACAATTACATACCTTGATTCTTTAATACCATATAATTTATAATGCTTTATATGTGGATCATGATACTTTAATATTACATGGTTTATAATACTTTAGGTGGATCATGATGTCTTTTAAATAGGTAGTATATAGCAATGAGTTAGCATTGACTTTCATATTAGTTTTATGTCGACTTAAAAAATGTGTATAAATTTTAATGTTGAATATAACAAAAAAAAAAAAAATTCAATATAACAAAATTGGTATTTGTATGACTTCTCATTGATCAATAAATTGATAGTGTTATTGCAACCTTCACTTCATTCGAGGTTTGAAATTAATTTTGACATGACTATATATGAGTGTCACTTTCTTATAAAGTACAACTCTATTGATAAAATAATTTTATAACAAATAATACTCTTTTTTATTTTCTTTTTTTATTTTTCCAAATATGTAGTTATGAAACCATTTTTAATTATTTTGGTAAGTTACCATTGATCTATGAAATAAGAATATTTTATTTTATTTTATTTTCTTATTTTTCCAAATGTGTAGTTATGAAACCATTTTTAATTCTTTTGATAAGTTACCATTGATCTATGAAATAAGACTCTCTTTTTTCTTTTTCTTTTTTTTCTTTTCTTATTTTTCCAAATGTGTAGTTATGAAACCATTTTTAATTCTTTTGGTAAGTTTCCTCGCAAAACCTCCACTATACACTAAAAAATGTTATTAAAAAAATCAGCTACTTATGGAGACACTTATGGAGACAGATGATAGAAACGTTGGGCTCCAAAATAACTTTAGGTTTTTCTGAAATGACATATTTTAATTATAGAAAGAGGTTAAAGCACTCACACACCCTCTGAGAGGAATGGAAAACCTCAAAAACAAAGAAAACTAGATAAATTTATATAGATTTGAGTAAAATTTCTTTTATTATCTTCGGAGACAGTATATCCCAGCCTACTACACTTATTTTAATAATTGATGAATCTACATAATTACATGCCTTGATTTTTTAATACCATATAATTTATGATACTTTATATGTGGATCATGATACTTTAATATTATATGGTTTATAATACTTTAAGTAGATCATGATGCCTTAGTATTATGTGGTTAGTGAGCTCATCAATGATGCAAGTTACTTGGATGTTATGGTTTATGCATTATAGATTAAGTGGATATTTTTTTAATGGTTCAGATTCATTTTTATTTCATTTTTATTTCAGAAGAAAAATCTCACAAAAGAAAATAATTTTTACATCGTCCTATCCAAAGATCAAAGTTTGCTCGAAAACTTTCAGGGATACATGGTGCTCTTTCTACTGTTTTTTAATGGTCCATGCTTTAATGATTCTAGATTTGGCTTGCTTTACTATATATGTTTCTTTAAAGGGAATGCATGTATATGTTTCTTTAAAGGGAATGCATGTATGTGTAGGTGACATCTTAATAGGTTGTTACATGTGAAGAATAAAAAAATGGATTTAACTTTTTAAAAGTAAGTATGAAATGTGGATTTCTGGAAATGCATACTGGCTGATGACGTTGCCGGACATATTACAAACTGACATTATTATTATATACTGTATTCATATGGAAACTTGAAACTGTCATATGACATTACAATCATCATCAGGAGTAGGTTAATTTGGAGTAATCTTTCTTATAAAGCATTTTTTTTGAGATGATGTTTTGAATTTTCGATTGATTTAAAAGTTTGATTGATTTTCTGAACATCTAGATTGATTTAAAATAGGACAAAATCCCTAATAAAAGGTTTTGAAATACATAGAATTTTGATTCATACCAAATTCAAGCTACACCTAAAAACTGTTAAGATTCAAACCCATTTTTCTTTTAACTCCAAAAAAAAATAAAATTGCTCAATAATTAGCTTACTCAACAACCATTCATACAGAACCTGAAACTGGAATGAACGACACTGCTATTATTATTATATATTGTATTCAAAATTGGCATTAAGAACTATCATCGATAGAGCTTCCAAGAATGATTAACAACGGAGAATCCGCCATCCACTACAAGGTTATGCCCGCTAACATATTTAGCCTCGTCGCTAGCCAAGTACAGCCCAGCCTCCGCAATATCCTCTGCTTTAAGAGTCGCTCCCTCTAAGTTGGCAACACTATTGCAGTAGGCCTCCAGGGCGGCCTTATCCTCTTCTGAAACAACGGAAGAGGCATTGCCTTGTTTCATGTACTTGTTTATAAGGATCGTGGCCACGCCATAAGGAGAGACAGTGTTGACTCTGATCCCGTATTTCCCAAGCTCAGCTGCTCCGTTCTTAGTCAGCCCTAAGATTGCATGCTTCGAGGCCGTGTATGCGTATGGAGTAAGTCCTCCTAAAATACCTGCAACGCTAGCAGTAGATATTATGCAGCCCTTCTTCCGCGGGATCATCACGCGGGCCGCGTGCTTAATGCCCAGCATCGCTCCTCTCACGTTTACACTCATCACTCGATCGAATTGCTCCATCTCGTACTCTGCAACGCTTTCAACCGCAACGAATTCGATAGTTCCTGCGTTGTTATACATGATATCGAGTTGGCCGTGTTTCTCCATGGCCAAATCCACCGCAGCTCTGACGTCTTGCTCTTTGCTCACATCGCAGTGCACGTAAGTTGCCGGAGGAGAAAGGGATCCGGCGAGGTTTCTTCCAGCTTCGTCTGCAATGTCTGCGANCGTGCTTAATGCCCAGCATCGCTCCTCTCACGTTTACACTCATCACTCGATCGAATTGCTCCATCTCGTACTCTGCAACGCTTTCAACCGCAACGAATTCGATAGTTCCTGCGTTGTTATACATGATATCGAGTTGGCCGTGTTTCTCCATGGCCAAATCCACCGCAGCTCTGACGTCTTGCTCTTTGCTCACATCGCAGTGCACGTAAGTTGCCGGAGGAGAAAGGGATCCGGCGAGGTTTCTTCCAGCTTCGTCTGCAATGTCTGCGAGAATGACTTTGGCTCCGTGCTTTGTGAAGAGCCGAACAATGGCTTCTCCGATGCCTGATGCTCCGCCCGTTATTATCGCGACCTTGCCTTCCAATCTGCATTCCAAGATCATTAGCCAGAATTAGTGAGCAACATATATTAAAAAAAAACACACATTTTCAAATAATTATGAAAGCTCATAAATTCAGAGAATTGAATTCTGAAACAAAGGGTTTGCAAATAAAAACTGAAAGAGCAGTTATGGTAGTCTGTGATGACCGTCGCTCTGATCCATTAAAGCTGAGATTGCCAGCACAAGTAGCCGCTATATTAAGCCCTTCGTTAGACATGGCTGGGGAGCGAGATGGAGTGATCAAACGGAATCAGTAACTGCAGGTCTAGCAATGTTTATTTATACTAGAGGCGCTATCCAAACTTAACCAAACTAAAGTCAAAAGTAGGGTTGAAGCTCGAAGCCCTAGGAAGTAATACTAAGTGCAGCCATGTGACTCTCCTTTCAGTGGGGTCACTGTAAGTGTACAATCATTTCAGCTTTTCAGTGGGGTCACGGTAAGTGTACAATTGATTCACGATGTGTATTGGTAAAGTATTAGGGGTAACTTGTCAAGCTAAAAGGCCAACGATTTGGCCTTTTTCCGGCATCCTCTCTCCCCCCAATTGCGGCCATAGATCCTCGGGCAGCTCCTTCAACCAGATGCCGTTTCCGTCTCTGCAGATTGCATGATTTCGAGGTCGCTCAGTTCGAAGCTCATCATTTTTATGAAATTGAAATTTTAATGTTCATTCAACCTGAATAAACAAAGGAAGGTTTGAGGGATGCTTCTAATATTTTTATTTTGTTTGTTAGTTTGTTCTTGATATGTGGGACTAGGGCATCTATTCACCTGGTTTGAGCCACATCAACCCTTAACATGGTTGGATTTTTTGTCCCCACTGATTTGGAATTGACGACTTTAACATATGTACGTACACCTAGGGGACAATATTTAAAAAATTATTAATAAAATGCAATAAATAAAATAAATTTTGATTTTGGAGAAAAAATTAATAGTGTTCTGTATTAATAAAGAGTTTGTTTTTTTTAAATACAAGAAAATTGAGTTGTCCAATTGTTCAAGGATATTTTTCTGAGAATGATTATTTTATATAATCTTAGTGTTTTAAAGACTTTTCATTAGGTTTGAATTTATTTCTATATTTAAAAATACAATTTAAACAATAAAAAATTGTGATTTGGTGAAGATTTGTATTCCAAAATTATTAACTAAAAGGATAAAAAAATAAAACAGTTAAACAAAACTTACAAATTACCTTACAAAAATTAATTAAAGTTAGATACAAAATATTTGTGTGAAAAATTGCCTAATATATAAATCACTAAGAGATAATTTCAAGTGATATGGTTTTTAACTAATAAGAACGATGAATTATAATATATTAACATATCACTTTAAAAGACAACCACATACTGGGAGGCAAATTCACGTGAAGGTCCAACGACATTGTGTAAAATCAATTTTATTATGTCTGTCAAGTAGGTTGTCATGTTTCAGCCTACCTGATAAAGTATTTCACAAAAGTATTGTATATGTCGGGGAATCTGTGAACAGCGGAAAGCTGTCAAAGCAATTGAAAAAGTATACAGAAAGTACTCGATCACATGTCCGCATCTTAAATATAATTTATCCACGGCTACCCCATCATAAGCTTGGCATTGGGCATTGCTATAAATATGCACACGTTTTTACATATGTTGTGCACATTTTTCATTTTTTTTCCAATATATTAATATATATGTTTTTTTTCCCATGAAAAATTTTCTCGAATTTATTATAGGTATAAATTCATTTACAGTGAAAACCGCAGCCTCAAGCTATGTAAGTTGAACAGTGCATTTGCCAGGATAGGACTGGTATTTCAATCGGTTACCGAGCATACAATATGCCTGGTCTTTTCAAACGAAAACCGTGCTTACAAGGGGAGAAAACCGGTCACTAAAAAACATGAAAACAGCCCGGAAGGAGGAGCAATAGGATGGCCGATTACAGTCTAAATCCGGTCCACTCCTTTTCACGTCTATCGCTTAAGAAAATAATCCAGAGTTCTATCCCGAGAGATCAAAACCCAATCAAGAATAAATAACAGAAAAACATGGATTACAGTGCTGTCATCAAGCAATCCAGAGAGGCCATTATAATTCGAAGATGTTGATCGAGGATATAGTGCTCTCCTGTCCTCTTAAGGGTAGCCTCTAAATATTTGAGATACCTTCCTAGGGTGTTACCTATGCTCGTAAGGATTGCTTCCCGCCATAATTCCTGTGGGAGGGAGTAAAGGCAAATCCATGCGGGCACAAAGGTGAAGTCTTCTTTCATATCATGTGCCATGGTGGCCAAGTGTACGATAAGCCTTGAAAAGATCTAGGAACCTTGCAAGGTATATATGAAAAATGATGCTAAGAAGTAGATCGATCAATAAATTGATAGATGTGCAATAGACTTAGGGGGTTGGACCACTGGAGTATGTTTTCATGAATTAGAATTAGGATATTATGATGGAATAATAGGACAATATTGATTGGAGTTTCACAAAGTCAAAATTTATTGCTATGAAAAGAAATCAAATGTATGGATGATGAGAGGGTGAGAAATATTATTCAGGGAGAGAAGACTCCCATGACCATGAGACAGATCACAACAATGCAATACAAGCATAGTGTAAGGGATGTAAAAGGTATCCCATTCACATCTTAGAAGAAACAAAGGAACCAAGCTCGAAAGAAATACACATGCCCATATTTAAGGAATTTGTGGATGTATTTCCCAAAGAAATGCTAGGAATACTCCCAACTAGAGAAGTAAATTATAAGATAGACCTAATGCTCGGAGCCACTCCCATATTGAGAGCACCATGTCGATTGGAAATAAATGAATTGGGAGAATTGAAGATGTAGTTGCAGAAATTGTTGGACAAAAGATTTATAAGACCAAGTGCCTCACCTTAGGGAGCACCTGTGTTTTTCATCAAGAAGAAGGACGAGACATTTAGGATGTGCAACAATTACGCAATGTTTATTAAAGTGACTATCAAGTTTAAGTATCCACTTCCATGGATAGATGACCTCTTAAAATAGTGCAAAGATGCCATAGTGTTTTCTAAGTTGGATTTAAGATCAGGCTACCACTGGATCAAGGTTGATGAAGCTAACACATCCAAGACTACCTATAGAACTCGGTATGGACACTATGTGTTTCTAGTCCTACCCTTTGGATTGACAAATGACCCAGAAATATTCATAAGGTTGATGAATGGTGTACTTGAAAAGAACCTGGATAAGTTTTTGCTAGTACACATTGATGACATGTTGGTTTATTCAAAGAATGAGGAGGAATATCAAGAGCACCTTCTACTAGTGTTACAAAAGTTGTTAGAGAATCAACTATATGCTAAGTTGAATAAGTGTGAATTCTTTAAGAAAGAGATCCAGTACTATGGACAAATAATAATGAAAGAAGGTCTAAAGATGGACCCTAAGAAGATATAAGCTATCTCAAGTTGGTCTATGCCAAGGAATGTAGAAGAGGCAAGAAGTTTTCCAAGATTGGCAGGTTATTACTGCAGGATTGTAAAGAATTTCTCAAAGATTACAGGACCCTTATCAAAGATATAAGGAAAAGGGATCAATTTTCCTTGGAAAACCCTATAAGAAGAAAGGATTTAGGAGGTGAAGGGACTCCTCATGTTGGAACCAATTTTAATCCTTCACAATTTTGACAAAGATTTTCTAGTATGAACTGATATAATTAAGGAAGGGATCATGGATGTGCTCATGTAGGGATGATGAGTAGTGAGTTATGAATCAAGAAAGTTGAAACTTGATGAGAAAAAGCACACAACCCATTCCCTAGAACTACTCTCAATATTGCATTCCCTAAAGGCATGGTGGCACTACTTGATCATGAAAATGTTTTGGCTATGAAAAAACCATGAACAGACCATGAAAGCTTGAAATATTTGCGGACACAACCATATTTAAATGTTAAGACAAGGAAATTGGTGGAATTTATGAGCAGTAGTGATTATGAACTCTTACACATAAAAGAGAAAGAGAATCTAGTGGTCGACATTTTGAGTTGAAAGTGGCATATAGGTGCAATATCTCAAGCCAAGCCAAGCTTAACAATAGTCATCAAAATGAAATCAGAGGAAGACGAATGATATCAAGAATTTTGTTGAGCATTGTTACAAAGAAATAAATGGATAGAAAAGGAAGTTAGGAAATATGATGAATATAAGATAGTTGAAGATGACATGTTTTTATGGAGAAACACGATCTATGTTCCTA
>ML788742.1:854542-877492 GCA_009831015.1 Picea engelmannii | reverse complement strand
ATTTAAAAAAATGGAAAAATTCATGAAAGAGAGATGCGGGCCCAGGCCAAGCACCATTTAAGGACCGAGCCCACCCTTCATGAGTTTGAGAAGCCATGTATGCCATGGTAACTAAATATACAATGAATTACATAATGTTTTTCAAATTCTGGAATGGGCACGGAAGGACTGAGTAGATGCAACATTTAACAATGACTGTACCTAGAGTTTGCAGCTCACATCTTGTCAAGTGCTAACGGTGGTTTGGGTGACGTCAGTGTAGTATGGAGATGCTATGCCATGGGGATGCGGCTATGGTATGGTATGGCACGAGAGATGGAGGACCATGTAGCAACCTCCCAATCATTGGGTTGCTGCATGGTGGATAGCCTTCGCCTTTCTCCGGCATCCTCTTCCCCCCCAATTGTGGCCATGGATCCTCGGGAAGCTCCTTCAATCGGATGTTGTCTACTCCACACCATTTCCTTTCTCCATTTGTCATCTCTGTAGATTGCATGATTTCGAGGTTTCTCAATTCGAAGCTCATCATTTTTATGAAATTGAAATTTTAATGTTCATTCAACTTGAATAAACAAAGAAAGGTTTGAGGGATGCTTCTAATAAGTACTTAAAATCTGACATCACGATGGAACCCTAAGACAATGCTCTCTTTCCGTCACCGACACCTGCAACAATTCTTAGTGGGAGTCTTCCCACTTTGTCTCAGCTCGGGGCAGACCTTCAGCCTCAGTATGCCTTGGTTATTCATCCAGGAAAAAGTTTTTTCTAGCGTCGAGTCCTCACCAAGATCCCTCCATCCGCTGACATTTCAAGATTTGGGAACGAAGGGCCTTCCCTCATCACACCGTGGCCTGCTCCGAGACTATTGCAGGATCTCCCCTTTTTGTGAAGACCACTGTCAGTTCTTCTCTCTTCTTGCACATTCATGATTCAGACTCTGTTTTTTAGCTCAAAGCCCAGATCCAACATGCGATAGGTATTTTGCCTTGCTTTCAAAGACTCATCTTTGAAGGCTGACAGCTCATGGATGGATCTCTGCTACATGGTTATGGGAATCTAAAGAATGCAACCATTTCTCTCATTTTTCATCTGCGTGGAGGAGCACCATCCTCCACTCAACTAAGCTCTTACAAGCATGCCACGAAAACAAGGCTTTTCACTCCTTCAAGGTCCAAGGATGAAACTTCATGAGAAAAAGAGTTGTCTGACTCTACCTTCATTGTGGAGCAGTCCGTAGATCCTCCAACAATAGAGGTCAAAGATCCCCATGTCTATGGCTCTTCTTTTACCTACTAGCAAAAGGCCCTCATCTGTCGTTTCAACGAGCTATGGCCCTCGGCTTCTGCACTCAGGGAATGGGTAAATAAGACTTGGTCTTCAGATCATGAGTTGTTCTTTTGCTCCAAAAGTTTCTTCATTGTTAACTTTTCAACAGAGGAGGTCTGACAACGCATGTTGGAGCAAGGTCCGTGGTTCTGGGGCAGATCTGGTCTTTCCATGCATAGATGGTTCCCTGATTTCAACCCGTTGACCATGACTGCTATGACTACACCAATCTGGGTAAGACTCCCTAATTTACCTTTGCATTTTTATACTCCAAATTTTTTACCTGCCCTGAGAAATGAGTTGGGTAAGTTTATCAATCTTGACACAGAGTGGATATCGAAAGGCTTCGTCACCTTCGCCCGCATATGCATTGAAATCGACCTCCGTTAAGGGCTACTGGATATAATTCTTATAGATTGGACTGAGGATGAACCTTACACGCAACTGGTCGATTATGAGAACACTGCCTTTAGGTGTCGCTCATGTAAGAAAACATGGCACCTTCAAGCAACATGTCCTTTATCCCCAACCCCATTCTCATCCTCTGGAGCATGGAAAAGGGATAATGGTTGGCAAGACCCTAAAAATCGCAAAAGTTGCTCGAACTCTTCATCGAACAACAACCAACATCACAAAGACACTCCAGCTCCTCTTCCTTCTACAACACCATCACAATCTCCAACAAATGAGAAACAACCAACCACAGACTCAAAACACCAGCCTTTAGCATTAGTACAAAGTCCTGAAGCTTAAGAAATTTTGACTTTGAAACCCACAGTTCATCTTTTGCAAACTTCCCCTGAAAATGATGAATAGAATGAAATGATCATGGACACAACCCTGCTCTCAGCAGCTCATAAACGTCCTCATGAATCGGATAATTTAGACAACGATAAGGAAGCACCCTTAGCTTCCATAGCTCAAGATTTCGGCATTTCCTCAGACCATCTAGATTTGGTGGAGAAGGAAACTGAGCCTATCTATTCCTCTGGTTGGATTGATGTTCATAAGAAAAAAGGTAGAAAGGATCATCTCTGGTCAACACAATGAACATATCATTTCTCCTTGTCTTTGTAATGTTTCATATTGTTATGCCCATGTATTCCTTGTGGATCTCTTTTAGCATAGGTTAGTCTTCAATGTTCCTCTGTGTTAAATTATGAGCTTGATTTCTTATGCGGATTGTTTCTTTAAATTCTTCAACACTTTGATTCCAACTTAATATATTTCAACAATATAGAATCATAACTGAATAGCAATAACCATGTAGATACATACGCATGCACATCAACAACACGTGTACCATGGGGAAACTTTGTACATGGAGAAAAAACCCAACAAACAATCTTCCTTTATTGCATTAAACTTGTATGATCATGTACAAATATCCACCATGAAAAATCTGCTCTTAAATTAGCTTGCCAGGATGATTTTGACCTGACTATGTAACCTGTAAAAACAAAGAGACCTTGTTGTCCTAATCTGTTGTTAGATACTAGCACTGTGGACATAATTCATACGCTGCCTTAGGACTCCTTTGCTGCCTTTTCTGCTAATATATATTAGCATTGTTTCCAGGTTACCTTCACTGTCTTTTTGGACTAATATACATAACACTGTCACATAAAAATTTCGTTGCCCTAGAATTGATATACACAACACTGTCACATAGAACTTTTGTTGCCTTAGGACTGATATGTTGCCTCTCCTCCTTCACCCTTACAATGCATAACAAGTGTGTAGAATGAGGGGTCGACCTTTGCTTAAAAAGGAGTGGAGAGGAGAAAGTGATGGATTGAATTAGGAGCTTGAATGCATGCTTTCCTAACTTGACTTTACACTTAAGAAAATAGACCTTGGACATGAGTTCGAAAATATAACTTGACTTGAGACTTCAGTTACAACTCTCCTTTAACTTGACAATGCATGTGAACTAACTCAGCATGCACATGTCATGCATGCAACATGCAACTAGACATGCATGCAATGTGCGACAAACTTGACAACTTTGACTTTGACCTAGACAAACAACTTTGACTTTTTACAATTTGAATCTTTACAACATGAGTTTAACAACTCATTCAAATCGACTCTTATCATAGCAATTCAAATTTCTCTTCATGATGGATTATGTCATATGTGCCAATGCACTAAATCAATACGTTTACATCATTTGCAATATCATGAAGATTTTTTGTTTCTAGCTCATAGGAATTTTATGTTCAACCTAACTTTTGCTAGATACCTTGACTTTTTCTCATGGCTCACAAGGCTTGACTAGGCTCACAGAGGTTGTACGTTCCCCCTCAATTTTGCACTAGACTGCCTATGCTCACAGAGGTTGTATGTCCCCCCTAACTTTGGTATTAGACTTACATCTTGAATCACAAGATCATATAGCATCTCGTTCATCCTGACTTTTGGTTTGACTCACAGAGGTTGTACGTTCCCCTTGGATTTTGTCAATACCTCACAAGACTGGTTGGTTCTCCAAATCTCCCTGGATAGCCTAAGAGTGGCCCATATGGCCTCTCATTGGAGAATGACTATCTATGTTGTCAAATTTAACACTCCCTCTCAGTGAGGGAGTCATTCTCAGCCACACCAAACTTGCCTCTCAGTTGCACAAATTGTCTCAATGGAAAAGGCTTGGTCAAAATATCAACTATCTGCTTGCTCGTGGCTATGTACTATAACTTTACAGTTTTTCTCTGGACCAAGTCTTGGATGTAGTGGTGATTCATGTTAATATGTTTTGACATGTCGTGAAATATACGGTTCTCTGTCAGTTTTATGCAACTTTGATTATCACAGTGAACCACCGTCATCTCGAGCTTGTCACCAAACAACCCAGAAACCAATTTTTTGAGCCATACTACTTCCTTGCTAGCATCACTTGCTGCAATGTACTCAACCTATGTTGTACTCTATGCAATGGATCCTTGTTTCTGGCCTGACCAAGAGATCATAGAGGATCCTAAACTTAAGCAGTATCTGGAAGTACTCTTCTAGTCCACTGGGCTTCCTACCCTGTCAACATCTGCATACTCATGCAAAAATACACCACCACTGGATGTATATCTTAGACCATAGGTAATGGTCCCTCTAAGATATCTCAAGATGTGATTTGTTTCCATCCAGTGTCTTTGTCTTGGTTCAGTCATGAAATGACTCATTGCAATAATTGCATAGCATTTATCTGGCCTAGTGTGGATCATGTACATCGATGATCCAATCAGCTGCCCATACATGGTGGGATCCACCAAATTTGAACCTGAATCAGTATGATGCAGCTTCCTCAGGTTGGTAACCATCGGAGTAGACATGGATTTGAAATCCATCATACCAAACCTCTTTAATACATCCATTGTGTATTTTCCTTGTGTCGTGAATATCTCACCTTGTCTTTGCCACACTTCCAATCCTAGGAAGTAATGCATCAAGCCTAAGTTTTTCATCTCTAATTATGAGATTAACTCCCTCTTACACCAGGATATTGACCCTTCATCTCCTGTTAGAATGAGATCATCAACATACATGATTAGTATAACAGGTTGGTTCCCTCTTACCTTGAAGTACATATTTTCATCAACATCACTTTTTTGAAAGTCAGGGCTTTTAAGAAATCCATCAATCCTGTCATAAAAAACTCTGGGAGCCTTCTTTAGACCATACAAGGCCTTCCTTAGCTTGCATACATGAATACCTTTGTTATGCATTACAAAACCATCTGGTTGTTCAACAAACACCTCTTGTTCAATCTTTCCATTTAGGAATGTTGTTTTTACATCCATCCGATGTAGCTTCCAACCAAGAACTGAAGCTAATGCAATAATAGTTTGAATGGAGGTATACCTGGCTACCAGAGAAAAAGTCTCCTCGTAGTCAATTCCTTCTTTCTGAGTGAAGCCTCTTACTACAAATCTTTCTTTGAACTTTTCCACACTCCCATCAGCTGAATGTTTGATCTTATAGATCCATTTGGAAGAGACCATTGATTTGTTCTTTAGCCTTGACACAATGTCCCAGAGATTGTTTTTTAGAATTGACCTGTATTCCTCAAGCATGACATCCTTCCATACTTGTAATTTATCTTCTTCTTCAAATGAATAAGGTTCGACATCACTGATGTTTCTCATCAATGCAACATAGCCTCCAAACCTATGAGGCCTCTTACTTTCCATGAAATTTCCTTTTGGAGAAACTATCCTTTTTGCTTCCTGCATTGTTTCTTTAAGCCATCCTGGCTTCCTTTTGGATGGAGTTTCTTAAAGAGTTCTTTCTAAATATTCAGCAGGTTCTAAGGGCTCATTAATTGGACCTTCATGAGGTTCCTCCCTCTGATCATTTGACTCTTCATTTTCAGAAGAGGGTGAAGTGCGATGAACTTCTTTTGATCCCTGCCGAAGCTCTCTGGATTTATTGAATGTGACTTCATCATGGAAAGTCACATCTCTTCTTACCTCTATCTGCCACTAACCTAATACATATATCCTGTAAGCCTTGGAGTTCTCACTGTACTCCACAAAAACCCATTTCTTTTCTGAGGGTTCCATCTTTGTCCTCTTTTCCTCAGGGACATGAATATACACTGAACACCCAAATATCCTTAGATTCCCTACTTCATGTTTGATCCCTAAGAAGACCTCTTCAGGATTCTTTTCCTTCAAGATAGCACGTGGACACCTATTCTGAATATACACGGCAATGGGGGTAGCTTCTGCCCATATAGAATTTGGAAAATCTTGGTCAAACATCATGGCTTTCACTGCCTCACAAATTTTCTTGTTTCTCCTCTTAAAGCAACTCCATTTTGTTGAGGGTTATATGGCACAATCAACTGTCTCTTGATTCCTGTTTCCTTGAAAAAATCCTCAAACTAGAGAG
The DNA here is from genome assembly GCA_009831015.1 of Picea engelmannii. Taxonomy (NCBI): domain Eukaryota; kingdom Viridiplantae; phylum Streptophyta; class Pinopsida; order Pinales; family Pinaceae; genus Picea; species Picea engelmannii. Next base: position 871,279 of record ML788742.1, on the reverse strand, counting down.
ATTCAAACTCTGCTCCATTGTTTTTTCTAAGGGTTCTGATGTGTTTCCTTGTCCTCTTTTCAATAAAGTCTTTACACACTTTGAATTTATCAAATGTATCACTTTTGGCTTTAAGGAAATATATCCAACATTTTCTTAGTAATCATCAATAAAAATGACATAATACAAACAACCACTGAGAGAGGGAGATGACACGAGACCATATACATAAGAATGAACCAGATCTAAGATGCCTTGAGCTCTGTTGTCACTACTAGGAAATGATTTCTTTTTATTTTTACCTAGCATGCATCCTTTGCAAATTTCATTTTTACTAAGAGAAATAGAGGGCATACCACATACCATGTTGTACAGATCTGGAAGTGCTTTGTAATGAAGATGATCAACTCTTTTGTGCACAACTCGCTGGAGCTAGTCGCATCATGAGCCAATGCATGAACTGTTTGTCCTGTCACGACGTGCAATCCTCCTCTGCAAGTCCCAATGGGTTCTACTATAATCATGTGGCTACCTTTATCCAACAGTAGTGCCTTCCTGTCCTTGAAGATCACCTAATATCCCTTGTCCTCAAGGGTTGCAACCAATAGAAGATTCTTCTTGAGCCCTGGAACATATAATACTTCATCAACATGAAGCTTAGCCCTAGATTCCAATCTCAAGGATATAGAGCCCACTCCCTCTATCTTGTAACATTTGTCATCCCCAAGATCAACCTGCTCTACAAAAGATTTTGTTTTGAAATCTGAGAGGATCTCCTTGTACCCTATCATGTGCTTTAATGCACCATTATCTACTAACCAAGTTTTCTTCCCTTTGATGTTTGAATTCCTCTGAGAGCCTTTCTGGAAAGTGACTTTCTTCTTTCCCTTGAATCTTGATGCTAATGCTGAATGCTCTTCTTTGGATGGCTTGCTCCTAGTAGCAGTGTGCCTCACTTCTTGGAGGCAATCATGCCATAACCTCTCAAACATGGGTTGAATCTCTCTCTCTCTCACTTACACTGGATAAGAAGGTCTCCCATAAAGAAGGAAGACTGTCAAATATGGCCTACACTAATTCATTGTCGTCCAATATGACCCCTGCGACCAAAAGATGGTCTCTGATCTGGGCTATCCTAAAACAAAAAGATGTTATTGATTCACCTTTCTCCATCTTCAAATACTTAAGCTTGTGCTTAAGTGTCCTCTTCTGACTTGGTGCTTGTTTCTCATACAAATTTACCAAGGTATCCATACAGTCCTTGGAAGTCATCAACGAAGTCATCGCTGACATTATGCTGTCTTTGACAGATTCAAAGATAATTAGCTTGGCCTTTTCTTGAATCTTCCTGAAGGAAACTCTTCATGCATTAGTGGTGGGTTCCTCCACCATTATGGTCACATACTGCTCAAGATCACGCTCCTGCAAAATATTTGTTATATGGAGCTTCAACACATTGAAGTTGGCAACTCCTTCGAGCCTATCCTTGACCCTGACTGAAATGGAGGATGCCATGGACCTCACATTGGAAACTTAATCAAGCTTGCTTGGATCTGTGTGTACCTGCTGCTGCACTTCAAAAAGCTTAACACACCCTAAGCTCTAATACCATGTTAAATTATGAGCTTGATTTCTTATGTGAATTATTTCTTTAAATTCTTCAACACTATGATTGCAGCTTAATATATTTCAACAATATAGAATCATAACTAAATAGCAATAACCATGTAGATACATACACATGCACATCAACAACACATATACCTTGGGGAAACCTTGTATAGGGAGAAAACCTCAACAAATGATCTTCCTTTATTGCATTAATAATGTATGATCACTTACAAATATCCACCATGAAAAATATGCTCTTAAATGAGTTTTCCAAGATGATTTTGACCTGACTGTGTAACCTGCAAAAACAAAGAGACCTTGTTTTCCTAATATGTTGTTAGATACCAACACCGTGGAAAGAATTCATACGCTGTCTTGGGACTCCTTTGTTACCTTTTTTGCTGATATATATCAGCATTGTTTCCAGATTACCTTTGTTGTCTTTTTGGACTGATATACACAACACTGTCACATAGAACTTTTGTTGCCTTAGGACTGATATACACATCACTGTCACAGAGAACTTTTGTTTCCTTGGGACTGATATGCTGCCTCTCCTCCTTCACCCTTACATTGCATAACAAGTGTGTAGAATGAGGGATCGACCTCTACTTATAAAGGAGTGGAGAGGAGAAAGAGATGGCTCAAATTAGGAGCTTGAATGCATGCTTTCCTAACTCGACTTTACACTTAAGAAAACAGACCTTGGACATGAGTTCAAAAATAGAACTTGACTTGAGACTTCAGTTACAACTCACCCTTGACTTGACAATGCTTGCAAACTAACTCAACATGCACATGTCATGCACGCAACATGCAACTAGACATGCATGCAATGTGCGAGAAACTTGGCAACTTTGACTTTGACCTAGACAAACAACTTTGACTTTTTACAACTTGACTCTTTACAACATGAGTTTAACAACTCATTCAAATCGACTCTTATCATGGAAATTCAAATTTCTCTTCATGGTGGCTTATGTCATACGTGCCAATGCACTAAATTAATACATTTACATCATTTTCAATATCAAGAAGATTGTTTGTTTCTAGCTCATAGGAATTTTATGTTCAACCTAACTTTTGCTAGATGCCTTGACTTTTGCTCATGGCTCACAAGTCTTGACTAGGCTCACAAAGGTTGTACATCCCCCTTGACTTTTGCAATAGTCTGTCTATGCTCAAAGAGGTTATACATTCCTTTCAACTTTTGCACTAGACTATCTATGCTCACAAAGATTGTACGTTTCTCTTGGATTTTGCATTACACTTACATTTTGACTCACAAGATCATATAGCATCTTGTTCATCCTGACTTTTGGTTTGACTCATAGAGGTTGTACGTCCCCCTTGGATTTTGTCAATACCTCACAAGACAGGTTGATTCTCCAAATCTCCCTAGTTAGTCTCAGGGTGGCCCATATGACCTCTCATTGGAGAATGACTGTCGATGCTACCAAATTTAGCACCTTGTTCTCTTTCTGGGGAGTCTTTTACTCATCATCCTATTCCTTACGAGCAAAACTTTTAACAATTCTCTGTATCACTTTATACTTTTTCTTAATTGAATAAAAAGATTCTCATCTAACTTGTTTAAAAAAAAATCTTAAATAAACAAAAAAAATTTGATTTATTTTGTTCTTCACATAAAGTTGACTTCCACTTTATGATTATACAATTTTTGAGATCACAAATAAAATGTTGTGCTACAATATCTTTGATATATGTATATGTGTGGAGACACTTTTACTTAAGTTATAAATATGTTTAGGTATTTTACATGTAATCATTATTATATTTGTGATAGGGAGGTTATGTTATAATTGGTTAGAAGTCAAATTCATTTGAATTTCATGTAATCATTATTATATCTATATAGGTAGGTTATATTGTAATTGATTAGAAGGCAAATTCATTTGACTTTTAATTAGTTACATTAATTTTATTGTTTTCAATAAAGTTTTGATAATATTAAATATATATTTTTTAAATATTAAAAATTGTTTTTTAATTTTTTCAATTTTTTTTTTTTAACATTTTGATTAGTATATATAATTGTTAAAACAATTTTTATCTGGTTTACAAGGTATTTGTCAAAAATGTAAAATTATTTTAAAAATATAAAATTTTAAAACTTTTATATAACTTCACGTTATTTGGATAGTACTGTAATTTATACTTTGTACTAGTTCTTTCATTTCATATTTATACAGTAAGTTGATTTGGAATACGAAATGACCATCTGTAACTATTTTATTTCGGTTGTCTGCTATAGGCCATGAATTTGGAGGAAAAGAAATCAAATTTAATATCAAGAGGACAACGTTTAAAAGTCGTTCGTTCGGATAATGCTTAAGGTAACTTGTCTTGCCTTTATTTCTTGGCCTTGAGGACGCTCGATAAATTTCGTCATTTAAACGATGCGCAAACAACTTTCGTATCCAACACCTTGTTCTGTTGATCGTCGCTTTAGGTTTTGTGGAATAAGGAGGAGTTGAGGGAGCCATTGGGCATGTATTCGTACACCAATAGTCTTTTGGAGCCCTCAGTGCAAAATCTCCATAGTGGAACCTAATTCACATGTTGTATGGTTTCGATGGTACTCACCTCCATGTGGAACTGTTTCTCTTCTTGGCTCACACCCTCTAACTTCTTCACCACCATCGAAGAGCCATTTGTTAGAGTCCCTTTCTTCTTGGCTCACACCCTCTAACTTCTTCACCACCATCGAAGAGCCATTTGTTAGAGTCCCTTTGAAGACGAAGCTAAAACTATTTGTCTCAACATTTTCATTCCACACTCCTCAACCACGCTACAATTTCTAATTGTTTTGAACGACCGAACAATAGGACTAAGTGAATACAATGTAACAAAGAAAGGCACACGGGGCGAGATTTGAATTGAGGAATCAACGAGAAATTGTTGGCCTCCCAATTGCATATTCAAAATCAAACTAGCGTTGCGGTCGCTGAAGACACTCCAAATTGAATGCCCAACACGACGAGACAACATACGAGAAACATTGGCAGGCGGTATCTAGGAGCTCATTCCCATGAATGATGATGTGTATCATGGGCGTCAAACCTGCATGAACTACACCCTGTACTTTCTATTGCTTAGGAAACCGTGCACTAAGTCAATCTAGGAGCCAATTCTCATGAATGATGATGTGTATCATGGGCGTCAAACCTGCATGAAATACACCCTGTACTTTCTATTTCTTAGGAAACCATGCACTAAGCCAATCATTGGCTTAGTGCATGGTGGATATAGCCCGCCCTAGGAAACCATGCACTGAGCCAACAATTGGCTTAGTGCATGGTGAATATAGTTTTCCATTTGAACCTTAGTCTTGTCCAGATACAAAAATCTTTTTCCGAGAACTTGTTTTAGGAGCACATAGTTCTTGCTCTACATTTGTACATGTTGGTTGAACCATCCTTCTAACAAATTTCGATGTGATTAAAATTTGTGTTTTGCATTTTATCTATAATGAAATTCAAAATGGACAAAGCTTTTGCATAGTTTCACGATAACCACATCAAAACAAAAGCAATGACCAAAAGTCTTTGAAATTTGACATTAACAAGAAAACAAATCAAACAATGAATATAAGTGGGTGTTGAAAAGTTCAATTCACAACAAATTGAAATTGAAGGTTTAAAGACATTTAAATCAAAATTTTGAATAAATGTACCATTTTTCTTCTAATTAATCTTGTGGTATTATGTTTGTAATCATAATCTTAATTATAAACAATTACCTGAATAGGTGGGATTATCTTTCCACTTTACATTCAATGATGCCTATAAAATCCATTTTCTTTCTCACCTAACTTTTTCATAGATGGATGTCAATTCCATTTTCTGTCTCACCTAACTTATTCATGGATGGTTGTGAATTCCATTTTTTTTCTCACCTAACTTTACTTTACTTTACATGTGAAATTAAAGATGGGCATGAATTGCAATCAATTTCACTTTTTTTTTTTTCTTTACTTTTATTTCACTGTTTCAATGCATTATATTTTATGGAGACTTAGTTTTAGTTTTAGTTTTTTTTCTAATGAGAAATTAACTTGGGGGAAACCCACTCTAATACTTCTCTACATAGTGGATGATATGGGAGTGATAAAGCCATGGTCCTCGGGACCCTAGTTAAGCTCGAACTCGTGATTTCTCCCCATAACATGAGAAAATGTGCGTACATCTTGTTTTTGTTGAATCTGGTTGGAGGTTTTATATCAGATTCATTCATTAACAGGTTTTGAACAATATTCTTGTGAGTGATTCTGTATTTCTCCTCTATAAAATCATATTGGTTTATATTGCAAATACAAATCTAGGCAATACATTAATTTGTTGTCTGAAGGAGAGGTTAAACTCTTTTATCTAAAAATACAATAAGCACAATCCAATGGTGCATTGAGTATATATACAGTTGAATGTGAAGCCATGCATATCTCTATATTTTTAATAGTCTATACTTGAACTTATATATCATTAAATACATCACTGTTAGATGTGTATTGCTAATTTCTTTTGGAATTTTAAAAATAACATTCAAACCTCTTAATTAAAACAAAATAAAATAAAATAAACCTGGTGTTTCTTTTCTCCCTTGAATCTGGGTGTTAAATAGATAAATTGAAGATAGATACTTCCAGGAGTCGAAGAAATTGATCATAAACTAGCCGTATGTCCCTTCCGCTAATATTTTAATTAATTACGCCGAAAGGCGTACACCTATTGACAATGGGCACATTTAATGATCTTTTAACATTAAATCTTAATCTTATGGTCAACAATTGAAGATGCTTGCATATTCTTAGTCGTCCTCCCAAATCAATGGATAGATTTACTGTTCATAACTTCTTTGTATTTATGAATGCATGCGTTAACATGTTTACTTTTTCACATTTACCTAATCATATTAAAAAATTACTGTGAGGCCATATGCTTGCCACGTTAAGATGATTAACAAGAATTAATATGTATGCAAAATTTTATTGCCACGTTTGACTACACATATAACTGCTGGAATGTGAACCGGACTGAGTATGGAAGCCGACACCATAGCCGACGACGCTTTTTTGGTATAAAATCCGTTTTGGCTGGGCTATAATCCAGACCCGATGGAATACTAAAGGCGGACGTTGAAACGAGGATGAGGAAAACAAGAAGTCGGTTCCAACCATTGTCGTGCTCGGATATGGTTTAGCGGATTTTCATCGCCTTTAGGCATGGTGGATATAGCCTGCCCTAGGAAACCATGCACTGAGCCAATGATTGGCTTAGTGCATGGTGAATATAGTTTGCCATTTGAACCTTAGTCTTGTCCGGATACAAAAAGCTTTTTCCGAGAACTTGTTTTAGGAGCACATAGTTCTTGCTCTACATTTGTACATGCTGGTTGAACCATCCTTCTAACAAATTTCGATGTGATTAAAATTTGTGTTTTTCATTTTATCTATAATGAAATTCAAAATGGACAAAGCTTTTGCATAGTTTCACGATAACCACATCAAAACAAAAGCATTGACCAAAAGTCTTTGAAATTTGACATTAACAAGAAAACAAATCAAACAATGAATAGAAATGGGTGCTGAAAAGTTCAATTCACAACAAATTGAAATTGAAAGTTTAAAGACATTTAAATCGAAATTTTGAATAAATGTACCATTTTTCTTCTAATTAATCTTGTGGTATTATGTTTGTAATCATAATCTTAATTATAAACAATTACCTGAGTAGGTGGAATTATCTTTCCACTTTACTTTTAATGATGGCTATCAAATCCATTTTCTTTCTCACCTAACTTTTTCATTGATGGATGTCAATTCCATTTTCTGTCTCACCTAACTTATTCATGGATGGTTGTGAATTCCATTTTTTTTCTCACCTAACTTTACTTTACTTTACATGTGCAATTAAAGATGGGCATGAATGGCAATCAATTTCAATTTTTCTTTTTTCTTTATTTTTATTTCAATGTTTCAATGCATTATATTTTATGGAGACTTAGTTTTAGTTTTAGTTTTTTTTTCTAATGAGAAATTAATTTGGGGGAAACCCACTCTAATACTTCTCTACATAGTGGATGATATGGGAGTGATAAAGCCATGGTCCTCGGGACCCTAGTTAAGCTCGAACTCGTGATTTCTCCCCATAACACGATGCGCACATCTTGTTTTTGTTAAATCTGGTTGGAGGTTTTATATCAAATTTATTCATTAACAGGTTTTGAACAATATTCTTGTGAGTGATTTTGTATTTCTCCTCTGTAAAATCATATTGGTTTATATTGTAAATACAAATCTAAGCAATATATTAATTTGTTGTCTGAAGGAGAGGTTAAACTCTTTTATCTAAAGATACAATAAGCACAATCCAGTGGTGCATTGAGTATATATACAGTTGAATGTGAAGCCATGCATATCTCTACATTTTTAATAGTCTATACTTGAATTTATATATCATTAAATACATCACTGTTAGATGTGTATTGCTAATTTCTTTTGGAATTTTAAAAATAACATTCAAACCTCTTAATTAAAACAAAATAAAATAAACCTGGTGTTTCTTTTCTCCCTTGAATCTGGGTGTTAAATAGATAAATTGAAGATAGACACTTCCAGGAGTCGAAGAAATTGATCATAAACTGGCCGTATGTCCCTTTAGCTAATATTTTAATTAATTTATTACAACTGGTTATATTAAATAACCTATTCGTTATTCTCATTCCAATCGAACTGAGTAATATTTTGACTAAAAGACAGATTATTTGTTGCAATTATTTTAAAGGCGGTATCGTATTAGGTTTTTTAAAAGAATAATGTCAACTAAAATAACTTGTCTGAAATTAGTTTCCCTCAACCTTCACGTGAGGAAGAGCCGACTAAGATGAACATTGAAGTTGGAATAAATCATATATTGTGTCAATGGAAATTATGTTATTTCTTTGCCAACTACGAGGAATAGCTGATTAAGATGAACGTTAAAGTTGGAATTAATCATATATTGTGTCAATGGAAATTATGTTATTTCTTTGCCAACTATGAGGAATAGCTGATTAAGATGAATGTTAAAGTTGGAATAAATCATATATTGTGTCAATGGAAATTATGTTATTTCTTTGCCAACTATGAGGAATAGCTTAGCTGATTAAGATGAACATTAAAGTTGGAATAAATCATATATTGTGTCCATGGAAATGATGTAATTTCTTTGCCAACTACAACTTGCTTGCCATTGTGAAGTGGAACTTGTAATTGTTTGACATTGGGGAAGTGGAATTTTTTTTTTTTACATGGGAAAAAATGTGCTTTATATTCAAAAGGATATAAAAATATACAATCAATGAAGTCAACAAGTCAAATAATCAAGAGATGTGTATTGATCTTTTCACAATATGTCTTGAAATGGAAGATTTATGTCCAATCTTGAGTACTTCCTATCTCAAATCTCAACTGAAAATTCAACAAGTCTAAAAAGAAGCAGAAATGCTGGAAATTAGACCAAATTCAAAGAGTTAGCAAGATAGTTGGTCCTTCATTTCCATCCACCCACTGAGAAAATCGAATTTGGACGAGAGGTAAAGACAAAGCTTTTTTTGATAGAGTGTCTGCCTCACTGTTATCCTCCCTGTATATATGAGGGAAAGAAAGACTCTTTATGTGTCTTGAAGCCTTTTGAGTTCTTTCTTTCCAACATTCCAAGGCTGCCACATGGAAATCAACCTGTCCATTTAGCCAGTCGATAATGACTTTGGAATCACCAAGTAATAACAACACTTCAAGATCCAGTCTTTGAGCCAGGATGAGAGATGCACATGCTCCCAATAGTTCCGTCTCCGTGTTAGAGCCTTGACCGCAATTTAGAGTCAAATGGATACAAGTGTGAGCGTTTATGAGAATTTTTCCTCCCGCCCCGCAGAGAGAGACCCCTTGTTATGCAACACCGTCGAACCAGGCTACTGCTCTGTCAGTCGGTATGGTTATCTCGTGTCTGCGACTGGGCAGGTCTTTAGGTTGGGATCCAGAGGAGGCCACCTCAACTAAAATTTTCTTAACAACCCTTTGGATCGATGGGGATCTCTCTTCAAAGAGAGCATCATTGCTGCCAGTCCTTCTTTGTTGGCACGTCTGGATTGGGGAAGTGGAACTTGTAAATGATAGGATTTATTTTTTAATTTTTTAAAGAGGGATATAATATTGTTATTAGTTAGGTAATTATATTAAATATTTTTTTAATGTTGGACGTGGGTGATATAAGTTGATTTTTTAATGTTCGAATTTAGTGATATAAGTTGATTAAAACTTTTATAATTTTTTTTTATGAATTTTAATGTTGGAATTTGGTAATATAAGTTGATTGAAACTTTGATAAATTTTTTTTATGAATTTTATTAATTTAAAATTGAACAAAATTGTAAAAATATTATTTCTTCATCATAAAATTGTATTATGTTTAAAACTTCAACCAAAACCTATTTTTTTATATGAAAATAGATAAATAAAAAATAAAAAATATATTAGGATAAATTATAAGTATAAATAAAAATAACATAAATAATCAATTTTTTTTTTAAATTTATAATTTAAACAAAGTTTTTTATATAAAGATGAATAAATAAAAAATATATAGAAAAAATATGTGTTTCTTTTTAGAGGTTATAAGTTCAAACCAAGAAGGTAGAATATGTACACTTTTATAGCATTTTTCATAGCATTATGTATGTTATATAACTTATAATTCTTTAATTTTTTTTTATGAATATTAAAAAACTTTAAATAAAGTGAAGTGAAATTTTGAAAATTCTAATAATGTGGAATTAGTTTTTGAAATGAACATTTTTAAGATTATTAATAAATGAAGTTGGAGTCTCACTTAAATATCTTTGTAGAGCCATGTTGGAACTACCTCTTAGACTTAATTAGACTACTAAGGAACACTAACAAATTTTAAGACCAATACTCTCTATAGATTTGTATTCAAAAGTTAATTTTTAAATTTTATTGTAAATAATGTTTTATAAATCCTCTACCCATTTCAATTATTATGCATATAAATATTATTTATTTAAAAGTGTTTTTTTAAATAAATATAATTAATATTAATAATTTTTATTAATTTATCACTTAGTAATATAATTATTGAAAAAGTGTTTTTTAAAATAAATATAATTAATATTAATAATTTTCATTAATTTATCACTTACTAATATAATTATTGAATGTGGTTTAAATTTATTAAATAATGATAGAAAAAAATTTAAAGTTTATTTTAATATGAAAATTTAAGGATACTGAAAATTTGTATTTTATATTTTTAGTAATTTATATTTTAGAATATTGTTATGTGTATTTTTTTTTATTAATTTATTTAAACTAGTTTTTTAAAAATTGTTCTATGTAAGATGGTTTTTAAAACATTGTATTTTAATGGTAGGAAATAGTCTTTATCTACCACATAAAAGGACAAATATGTATAAGAATTTGGAATTTTGTAAGGAAATGATCAAGGTCGGGTTCACCTTATTAGTCTCTATTGAAGGTGCGGGTTCACCCTATTAGTCCCTACCAAAGGCGCAGAGGGACTATAGTGATCGATAATTCGTTGACTTCATATTAGTTTGTCGTTTGACTGCAAATATTTGTATAATATCTATTGTTGGAACTAGGGAACTAAAAACATTGATTTTTATATAATAAAAAATACCATATATGTTGTGATATGATTGGATATGAAATTGGAGGTCTTATTGCCGACTTCACTATTCCCAATGTTTGATATGTTAGCATATCCAAAGTTTTATGATCATATAGATATTTTTGAGTTGTTGTTTTTCTTGAAATGTTTGGATATCCAAAGTTTTGAAGATAGATAGTTAGTTTTTTATAAGTTGACTTCATATTAGTTTGTCCCTTGAACAATTCTTTTTTTTACGTAGCCTCTACTGTTCGAACTATTGTTACTGATATTTTTTTATTATTGTTATAAAATGTAATGATCCCAAGCCATTATGCAAGGATCATCACTGTTTTGGTGTCTTTTTAAAACTTTTTCTGAGTGGGGTATTTCGTCAAACACTTTGTTGATCTACCTTTTAGATGTGTTTATATGTGTGTATGCATCAAATAATAGAAAGAGATAACCATGGAACATACCTCAACCATATGCAATAAGACAGACAAGCCAAAACATCTCAATTCTTCTTTATTCATAAAATAGAGAAACCTGCTACAATGAAGATGTCGATCTGGAATGCTCAACAAATGGCCAAGAAGATAGACAATAGATAAGAGCCACTACAAAATTCTCCCGCTAATACAAAAGATGCCTCCAAAGGCTGAATGAGAAATGAAGATCAATACAAGAAGATCTGAATGCCAAACTCTCCTGCTAAAGAATGCCACGCTCCAATGGAAGGCTGAAACCCTCAATAACTCGGCCCTGCTGCCAAAAGTGTCCAATCACCCTAATAAATATGTCAATTGATAGATCGGGTGATGGTAAGAACAACCCACATGACCGAATCTCCAAGATCCCTCTCAATCTCTGTAGATCTGAAATTCCCCACTGAATGGTGCACCCCACTGGATGACTGAAACCCTAGATAATTCGGCCCTGCTGCCAAAAGTGTCCAATCACCCTAATAAATATGCCAACTGATAGATCAAGTGATGGTAAGAACAACCCAGGTGACCGAATCTCCAAGATCCCTCTCAAACTATGTAGATCTGAAATCCCCCACTGAATGGTATGCCCCACTGGATGACGAAAACCCTAGATAATTTGGCCCTGCTGAAGGAGGCATCCAAATGCTCTGAAACTCTCCAAAAATATAGATCGGGACACTGCAAGTCACTAGGTAAAGAGGGTCAGATATAAAGTGTAACCCCTCCAAACGGACTAGATATCGATCTCAAAAACGCCCTCCTTCTCTTCAATTCTCCCTACTGCTCAAGAAATAATCAGAGCCATAAAACTATCTCAGAAAGCACTAGATCTGATGTCCAAGGCCCTGCAATGAAAACCCAAGTGATAGAATCCTCAATGGCCCTGCCAATCTCCTACAACGAATCTCTCTCCAAAGATTGTGTGCCCCTCTTGCTAGAATCCCTCAACTGGTGCACCCTCTCTCTATCTGCACATGAAACTGACGTAGAATCCTCCTACAACTGAGTAGATATGGAACTAGAATGGTGTGGGAGAGTATTGCATCTCCGAGACCAAGCTTGGGACAATATAGGTGGAATCTTTCACCACCGAATCGTCCTCTAGTGTTTGTTATGTCAAAACCCTCAAAACCCCCAATATTGGGTTGACTAGCTAGAAGCCAGAAATCATAATAAGATCATACATGAATGAATGAGAAGAGGCCCTTGCCTTTCCTTTATACTTTTTGGCTCACCTTGTCTCTTCATAGTGACTTTCATTTTATTAATATTTAATTAATTAATTAAATCACTTTAATTAATTAATTAACCTTTTTACCTTTGAAAAGCTCCTTATCTCTCCTTGTGGCTTCCGTGGCCACTGAAAGTCACTTCTAGACATCCCATCCTGTATTGTTGCTCCTCCCAATTCCAATGAGCTATTACATTAAGAGGCTCCTCCAAGTAATGTGCCCCAAATGCCCTCTTCAGTGATTTTAATTAACTTATAGCTCACAATAGTCAAAATCATGGAAATCGTCGGAATGGAACGAAACCAAAGCCAACCTGTGCGGAATGGATCATAATGATGGAATATGATGATAAATGCCAAATGGACCCCACAATGCCTCTCAAATACCCCTGTAATCACTATAACATCCATTTGGCTACTCTAGTCATCATAAGTCTCTACCCTGTGATGATGTCCCAAAGTGGGGACATTACAGTCCTTCCTGCTAGAAAATTGCTTGTCCTCAAGAAATAGCCAAATCCACTCAACTAAAATGCCAGGATCCCATGTCCACCTGTGGGATACACAGTAGAAGCTTTCGAAAGATGAACAATAGTGCACTCCACCCCATGTATCCCATATCAAGAAGTGAACTGCAATACTCCACGAAGCATAGTCCTGAAAGGTATCAATCCTGTGAACCTCCTGCATATGACACATGGACTCATCTCGGAATGAGTCCATCCTCCAAATCTCTACCAAGATCCACACGGCCTCCATCAACTGCACATGCTGATGTCTGACCAAGGTGATGCAATATCTCTGTGAGGCACCCGCAAGCGATGCGCTCCTCTCGACACTGAAGATCAATGGAAAGTTAGAATAACTTTCCGTTGCAATGGTCCACTCTCCCCTGTCGGTCAATGAACTGCTCAATCCTGCAATCCCTGGGTCCCATGCTAACCTCTGTTGATGATCCTCATGCTGACACTGCACTACTCTGATCATGACTGTCAGCCCCCTGCATACGTCCTGAATCCTCCTCTCCTGGGTCCTCAAGATGAAACACCTGTGACCATCAGACCTGCTGTCCAGAAACTATATCTGTAAAGGCATCTCTGTAGAAGAAGTACCTATCCAAACATCTCCATGCCCTATCATGATGATCACGTGAAAGGAAGGGTCTCGCCCCATAGGACAAGTACCTGCAGACCCACTCCCAACCAAACCAAGGTGGAGTGTGTGGCTCTCTAGTGCAACCTGGGTCAACATGAGCATCGTGCTAACAAAACAGACTCCTGAGTCCCATGGCAAGCTTGGAAGTTTATCACTTCCAATCTCCTCTAATTTCTCATGTGTGAATCTAATCACTGTCAGAATCCCTCTATGCTCATCTGTCGTCACTTGGTCTATGATGTTCACCATCACGCACCAAGTCTCAACTATCTGTCTAACACGGTCCACCTCTGACCTGTTGTATACTGTAAAAGTACTCCTATCATGACGTCTCGGCCTACTCACTCTCCATGCCCTCAGCCAGGACCTATCCCTCTTTATGTTGTTGTCTATGATAAAAGTGTCAGGATGGGCTAATAGAAACATCTGCAGCTGACTATAGAATTGAAAGGTGTCACATGCTTTGTCAATCCCAAGGATTCGGCCAGAAGCTTGTCCATTAGTATCCATGATAACTGCTCTCTTGTGGTCATCACCGAGTCCCAACCATCCAGTACAACCAGAAGTAACCCCTCCGACTGCTGGTCAACCAACCTCCATCTCTCATCTACCACGCAACTGCTGAAATGGTGAAGGTGATCTCCCACAACTATGTGTTGCTGTAGAGGAGTGACATCTACATACTCCCCTGAGTGTGTCTCCTCCCTGCAAGGCACTATAACCCTCTGAATGCCACCATATACCTTGGCATCTCTCTGTGAGCTATCACTCATCATGGTATACTCTGGCATACTCATGTCATCTCCCGCAAACTCATGCTGCCTCACAGATCCTGGGCGCACAGCTGGATCAATCTCTATATGGAGATCAACCACTCCCAAGACACAAATGGAAGTGTCCCCCATCGACTGGTGCTCCTCTGCTAGATCATGAACATCCTCTGTTAATATGACTGACTGATACATCTGACTATCCACTAAGACAGATAAAGTGGATCTCTGACGAATCTTCTCAAGAGACCCATCTGATATAGACTCTGATTCTTGAAGGGTGGTCTGTGTGCCTTTCAAGAATCCTCGAGTGCTCTCCAACTCTCGAGTGAGTCGGTCTACCTCCAAATCCTGCCCCCTCAGGGCCCTATGATACAACTCGCCAATCCCCAATAGGTAGTCTCTGTTTGTCAACAACTGCTGGTAGTCAGTCCTCATCATAGACACTCTCTCTCGGAGAGTGTGAAAATTATCCATGGAAAATCCTCCATCTGAGCTACCATGTGCCACTGATGCTCTCGAACCATAATATACCATCACTGCATGCATGTCATCAATATGTCTAGTGATTGCCTTGATCATATCCTCACTAACTCCCAACTGTGCTACTAAGTGGTGTGACTCCTGATCATAGTCATGCTGGGGTACCCCCTCATGCCTCTCACTACTAGTTCCATCACTAACAACACTCTCTGTAGAAGATAAAGTGATGAACTGCCTGTTGTCTATTGTGCCACTAGGTACTCCTGTATGCCACTGCATCCCATCACTAGATGCCATCTCCCCCTAAATCACACTGTATCCTGTATGAGCAGTTGTATCCTCCTGTGCACTCAACCTGCTACTATCATCTACGCCTGGATCCCATATGGCTGTATCCAGACACGTGCTATCATCATCCTGACTGCCAAAGAGTGCATCCTCATCCATGCAATCTGATCCTGGATGAGGATGCACTCCATCCACCTATCAACCTCTTCCATCTGCTCAACCATTGAAGTCTCCAATAGTTGTGACTCCATCTCCTCTGACTGACCTGTATGTGTGGGGTCAACTGCATGTGTGTCCTGTACCTCCTCCTGGATCTGTGGGTCTACCTGTCCATGGTGTGCATCCCTCACACTAAGCTCATCCATCATACCTAACGTGCCATTGATCTCCTCATCTGACATGGCTATCATGGGTGTCTGAACATGTGTCAGATGTGTCACGACCCCCATAGGAAGCTCATCATCTCTAGGTGCTAACATGTGTGACTCCTCACTAGTGTCACCACTCTGCTGAGGCGTAAGGTCATCAATGGTATGTGACGTGCCTGCTGAGACACTAGGGCTATCGTCGTGTCCATCCAGCTGCCTATCCACTACACAAGGGTCATCCTCCTCCTCAAGCGTGCAAGCATCACTAGCCTCTGTGCAAGAGTCATCATCACTATCCTCTGAGGTAGAGTCACTATCACTAGCCTCTGTGCAAGAGTCACTGTCATCATCCAACTTCTCTGAATCCTCATCATCACTATCATAGTGTACCTCAATGATATGATTCTTACCCTTACCCCTACACCTATGATCTGGTTCCCAAGGCACCTTGCAACTGTGGCAAAGTTGCGTGCTCCTAATGGGTGTGGGGTTTCTTTGTGCTTCCTTCCATCTAGTTTCTCTAGCTTTGCCTCCCTCTGCTATGCTGGTCCAATATGTCACCTCATCTTCGCTCCAACTGGGGTTTTTCATGGATATAAACTTTTGAAGCATTATTAGAGGCCCAAGTCTCTCACAAAGTGCATGATATTCTATTTCACAACTCACATCTAT
>ML788742.1:777918-852933 GCA_009831015.1 Picea engelmannii | reverse complement strand
ATACTTTTTGGCTCACCTTGTCCCTCCAGAGTGACTTTCATTTTATTAATATTTAATTAATTAATTAAATCACTTTAATTAATTAATTAACCTTTTTACCTTTGAAAAGCTCCTTATCTCTCCTTGTGGCTTCCCTGGCCACTAAAAGTCACTTCTAGCCATCCCTTTATGTATTGTTGCTCCTCCCAATTCCAATGAGCTATTACACTGAGAGGTTCCTCCAAGTAATGTGCCCCAAATGCCCTCTTCAGTGATTTTAATTAACTTATAGCTCAAAATAGTCAAAATCATGGAAATCATCGGAATGGAACGAAACCAAAGCCAACCTGTGTGGAATGGCTCATAATGATGGAATATGATGATAAATGTCAACTGAACCCCACAATGCCTCTCAAATACCCCTGTACTCGCTATAACATCCATCTGGCTGCTTTGGTCATCATAAGTCTTTGCCCTGTGATGATGTCCCAATGTGGGGACATTACATAAAATAATAAAATAAATGTTTTTTTGCATGTAAGAGATCTGCCACATTGCAATCTTTCTTAAATGTTTATAGAGCAGTTCTGATAGACTTAAATGTTTACCTAAAAGGCTTGACAGACTTAAATGTTTACTTAACAGGCCTGTTTTTTTTTTTTTGTAAATAAAAATAGATCCTTGTATTATATAATCATGAGTGTACACCTGTGCATTGCTTGGCAGTCACCTGTTCCGCCACAGAAGGGAAACCAGAACAAGTGGCTCCAAGCGGTGATAAGCCTCAAATGATAGATGTTCTGTTTTACAAAATTTACGAAAATTGAGCAAAAGTTGAGAGTTTCAGCTGGGACTTTGATCCCATTAGCTAGCCTAAGGTAGTCTGCATTTAGAGCCGTCATTAATAAGATTCTAATACAATTGTAAAAAAGAGTAAACAAATAATCACTATTCATTCTGAAAGTTGAACATGACAAGAACCAGAGTTAGGGGTGGGCCGCGTCAAGCCTTTTGGGAACCTGGTTGTCCTTGGGCGGTGTAGACCAGTACAAACTTCTGCTTGCAGGTGGGGCATTGTGCTTGCTGTTGGGTGTCTGAGAAGGCCTCGAACAAGAGATCCAGTCACTGGTGGATTTCTCGTTGGCCATGCACTTACTCTTCCTATCGCTGCTGAATGTCAAAGAGAAGCTCCAAGTGATCCACTGCTAGATGATAGATAATTGGGTTCTCCTCATCGCCTATCAGTTGCCAACTAGGGGGGATTTCCTCCTCCGCTATGCAACCTCCTACCCACGAGCGAGGATGAAAGTCTTTGGAGGTGGAGGGCCTTGGGCCTTCCATTGTCACCAAGATCAGGCCTGGTTAAGGAGATGGATTTGGATTAGCGTCCCTCAACTTTGAGTCAGGGTGATGAATTGAGGGTGGAGCCTCCTCTTTGGCTGTCTTGTGGCTGTCCTAAGAGGGCTGGGGTGACAGAGAAGAGTTCTCAGTGAGGGACGAGGTTTCCAATTTGGGAATGTGAAGGGGAGTCTGAGCTTGAGTCTGGAGCGGAGGAGAGTGCTCAGTGAGGGACGGGGTCTCCATATTGGGGATGTGAAGGGGAGACTGAGCTTGAGTCTGGGGTGAGGGAGG
Organism: Picea engelmannii; assembly: GCA_009831015.1. Classification (NCBI taxonomy): domain Eukaryota; kingdom Viridiplantae; phylum Streptophyta; class Pinopsida; order Pinales; family Pinaceae; genus Picea; species Picea engelmannii. Next base: position 851,322 of record ML788742.1, on the reverse strand, counting down.
CAAGTTCTCTTCTTTAGGCATGCACAAAGTGGACTTTGTGCTGCTTGAAGGTATGTGGGAGTGACTAAAATGGGCAATCAAGGCTCGTTGAGAGGCAATGAGCTGGTTGTCTCGGGTGTAGGCATTCTTGTTCCTGGAGGAACACCTCGTCTTGCCACGGTCCCGTGCCATGATGAGAACTAGGGAGGTAGGGAAATTGTGGTCGGGAGAGATACAAAGGACGCGTAGGAGGCAAGCAAAGAGGCCAAGAGGGCCGAGCAACACTGTGTAGAGGAGGAAGCTTGCAAAAGATGAGTGAAAGTGCGCACCTTGGCTAGGAGGGTCAATTATAATGCCAATGGGAGCCATGGAAGCCATTAAAGGTTGAAGGGACTAGTTCAGTCTCCAAGTAACAATGGCCTAGCTAGAATGCGCATCTGTGAGCTCCTGCAGGTGCACTAAATTAATCTCCCTTATGGTGAACACCACGGGGAATTAATAACGTCGGGGGTGGCAACTTGGGGTATTAATTCTCCCCACCAGCAATGCCTGCCACCTGTCTTCCTCCTTTCGCTAGATGTCACCCCATCCAAGTTACTTAACAGGCCTGTTACAATTCATTTTCTTGCATTTTTTTTTATATGCAATGTTCTCTGCAGTCAATGTTGACAATATTGTTCTTCAGCGGAATTGTTGGTTCACTGGTTCATGCTTGCTTCTTGCCTGTTCATTGATTTCTTATTTGTCTGTTGTTTTTGTTCTTTTTGCAATTTGCATTCTTGGGTTCTACAACCACGATTGGAACTTCCCTTCTGTCGTTCCCCATTGACAGGCGGGTTTAGGTGCTGTGTTTAGCTTCGCTTGCTATTTGCAGTTTGTAGGTGGGAAATTTGACTGTTGGCGATGCCTGAGTCGAAATCATCTTGAAGAACATCTTTGTATGTGAGGAGAAAATACGATTTCCTTTTGCAATGCATCACTGTGGATGTGATGGAGGTAGGTTATGTGTTCAACATTGACCTTCTGTCGTTCTCCCTTGACGGGCCGGTTTGGGTGCTGTGATTAGCTTCGCTTGCTATCTGCAGTTTGCAGGTGGGAAATTTCACTGCTGGGGATGCCTGGGTCGAAATCCTTTTTTAGAACATCTTTGTATGTGAGGAGAAAATACGATTCCCTTTTCCTGTGTGTCACTGTGGCTTTGATGGAGGTAGGTTTTGGGTCGAAAATTGGTGATCGGGAACGAGAAGAAGACAACATTACAGTCCTACTTCTCTGGTCATAGTAATCACATACAAAGATGGACTGCAAGAGCATTTTTATGGCTCCCAATATTGAAAAATACCAACCAGGAAAACCACACCTTTCTTAATTTCTTGCATAGTTGCAGGCCTTTGGACGGTTTTGCTAGCTTTGAATTTTACCAGATAGGTCTCACAGCCTGGAATATTTGGTTAACAAATGTGTTACAATGCATTTTCCTCTGAGTTTTTTGATACAATCTTGTGTGTAGTGAGTTTCCTGGTCAGCTTGTTGGTGCTTGCTTCTTGGTTCGTTGGATGCTGCTTATTATTGTTTGACTCAAATTTGCAGTGTTAAGGTCTTGCGACTGTAGTTGGGCCTTTTGGTGCTTCTTAATTGGGTTTTTATTTGTTGGTTTCTCTTGTTTGCTTAAACTTTGCGATGTTGGGGTGCTGCATTTGCAGTTGGATCTGTTGTTACATGGTTTTATAGTCGGCTCCCCAAAAAATACTATTAAGATGGATGTAAATTACATCTCTTATGGCTTGAACCAGAGTTTGTCAAGCTCCAACTACATTTCATAGCTGACGATGTTTTTCCCATGGTTAATGTCTTTATATGGGTTCATAGTTATGAGAGTAGGTGTTGCTCTGTGAGTGATAAATTTTTTCTCTCCCTTTCTTTTTCCTCTTGTAAACTTTCCCGTTTTTTCCTTTTGTTCTTCCCATCTATTATGAATTTCTGGTTCTATATTTTTCCATGTTTACGTGGTCACGGGTTCCCGGGGTGTCCAGTTGACAAATCGTCATCTTCATCTATATCTTCTCATCATGAGTCCGACCAACCAACATTTGTTTGTATATTTATCCAATTTATTCTAAACTTGCTCGTTTTCCCCTTTTATTCTTACCCTCTGTTATGCATTTTTGGTTCTATACTTTGTTACGTTTTCATTCTCGTGGGTTCCCGATATGGAGAACTGGAAAATTGTCATCTCCATCTATATCTTCAAATCACGAGCCCGAACGACCATCGTTCGTTTGCATACTTAGCCAATTTTATGAATGCGGTTCGCGGATAGTGTTATTGGACTAATCGGTAGGTGCAGACACTAACAGATATCCCTAGATCCACCTGGATCTAGAACAAAATAGGACAATACATGACTCTTTCCCTAAGTTGCAATCATTGAATTAGCTAGTAAGGAGGAACAAGTGGCATACCTTTGTATCGCTTCCTTAGGTATCTGTTTCTCCCACTTCGCTCTGGTGCTCTTGTGAGGTCAAGACCAAGACAACACAAGCCAACCAAAGTGAAGATAGCGAAATGTATTCAACGTCAACTTATGCATATGATCAAGGAATTACACAATAAAGTGAGAATGACTTTATGGGAAAAGGACATGGTGCTGTATCATATTAATTGAAAGTAGAAGATACAACATGATCGCCTTGATGTCACAAGCTTCCTTTCGGTGACTTTTGGTTCCAACACACACACTTTATCTATAATTGCATGAAGAAGATCCAATTCCTCTTGATAGACCAACTAGAGCCTTCAAGCCTCTGTCCGAGCAGGGTTCTTCACACAATTCCTTCACCAATTCTCCAATTAATCTTGCTTAACCTTTTCCATGAGAATCCTTTCAATATATAGGAGAGGGTGAGATGGTTACATGGATGATAATGACCCCATCAAATCAGAGAAGCCAGTAAAATGACAATCATACGAATGCCAACTCATTTTCTAGAAGATTCACTTCTAGAACCCTCGAGACTTCTCCTCTTTTCCAAGCTTAAAAACAAGTTTGTACCCTGTGTATAGAGAAAACTACGAGAAGTTCTCACCCTAGATGAAGGAGGTCTACGAGAATGGGTCATTCTTGCACCCTAGGCCATATGCAGCCTACGAACTCACTTTGATAATATGATTTCTGGAAGGAGATAAATGCCACTTTTCTCAGGAGAAAGTTCTTGTTGGGAGCCTGAGTACACCATTGTTAATACATCACCACGATGACCAAAATCATGTGTAATAGAATTCCCCCCAAAGTATGAGGCCAAAATCTGTGACAGCTGAAATACTTTGTAAACTGCGTGTTTGTGTTGGAAACCAGGAGCGCACCTGATCAGAAACCTGAAAATAACCAAGCATCTGCAGAATATCATATCAGTTCCGAGGTAGGCATTCCCATACTTAGATCACAGACAGAGGACATCATAAACATATCTCATGGCCACCAATCATACACTGTGGATCCACGCCATCAAAATATCACATAGCCACCAAGAATACACTGTGGATCTATGCAAGAAAATTTAAATTAAGACGACATAGCCACGAGACATACAAAGTGGATCTATGTGTCAACAAATTATACATATTCCATCGCAACCTGGATCAAAGAAATGAGACCCAGGGTCTTCAATCCCATTACCTGAAGGTACGAATCTAACCATGTGATTACATATGATGAAGTCGAACATGGTAGAAACCACTTGATTACCGGTCATTGATGAAACCGTTAATAAGTGCGAGGGAAATCACCATTAATGTCAATGACTCCCGAGGTACACTAGTACAATCCACCAAATGTGAATAAATGAGTTGAGGTCGAACATTCAATAGAATCTCCCGATCAGGGGTCAATGATGAAAACCCACTATCGAAAGTGAGGAAACCTTCCATTGAGGCATGCAAGTTCCAAGGCACCAAATAATTTCTAAGTCTTGTTTCTGGATAATGAGCCGGAGTCAACGGAACAAAACTCATCACAGGAGGGCCTTGATGTATCCCCCATCAATGACACAAAATGAGTAACATATTTTGAAGGTGAAACAAAGTGTGATGTAAGTTGAACTGGACACAGGGAAGGCCGACACAGAGAGAATGGACAACTGCAGATGGCCGACTCAATAGAGGTTTCAGATGAACTTCTCTTGAACATATGAATGACACGACCAATGATTTGGCAGCACTGACTTAGAGATGACTTAGGATATGACCTTGTAGCATGTCGAATGAGAGACAAATGGATTTCCCAAACCGGCTTTAGATAATGAATAGGGGGGTGTCATGTTCAAGAGCGACACTTATTGCCAATAATATGAATACGAAAACACATCCCTTTCCCAAATTTTCCCTCACCATTTCTGGCGAGTACCTCTTTATTTTTACGCAATCTTGAGGAGGATAACATATTCTTGTTGATGTAAGCTCATCCTTCAGATGAGTCCCTCGGAGTATGTTTAACGAACCCTAGGAAGGAGTGGTTCGGTCCCATTACGGGTCTTTCGATGTTTGTTTAACGAGTCCAAAGATAGAAAACTCAAAGGTTTTTCATGATTATAGAGTCTGGAAAAACACTCAAAAGAGAAATCTCTCAGTTCTTTTTTTGTAAAATAGTCTGATGAGACCGAAAAATAGATAAATTATCGCCTAACAGACGCTCTCTTCAAATACTTTAATGAGTGTGAAAATAGCAAGATCGCTCAACAATCTTTTCATGTTTAGAGAGTCTGAAAAGAGCTTAAAGAGGACTCCAGGGGGTTCCTTTTTCGTATAACCTTGCTGAGCCCGAAAAAGTGATAAAAGTGTGCTCGATTATGTTCTCATGTATTTTTGAGCGTGAGAAAGAACAAAGACCAAGCTCGAGATTTTGTTTAAAAACCATAAAAAACAATTTAAACATGCGATGAAAAAGAGAAAAATATTTGTATCCCTGCGTACGGACGTCAAAGTCGTTGTGTCTGCAAAAATTCACACTCATAGGGGTATTAGGCATTAGGTTAGATAAATAAAACAATTATAAAAAACAACAAAAATGGTAAAAAGTACATATAAGTGGGTAAAAGTTCTTTTACCATAGTCATTGTAACTTTGCCAAGATTTTAGCCCAAAACCCCTCTTTTGCCCTTGAATTTCGGTGCTCAATTGTGGAAGGTACGAACAACCATTTGGTGAACCGTCTTCGTTAGTGAGGTAAGCTCCTTGTCTTCTATCTTTTCATGGTTCAATTTTTTGTTTTCATTGGTAAACTTCAAGTTTTTGAGCTTGTTTTAGGGCTAAAATTCGTGCTCGGGCATTCTTGCAGGCTAGCCACACGGGACCTGCGAGAATGCATGATTCTCGTAGGTGGCCCCAAAGGCACCTGTGAGAACCTCACACTGTGCTAAAGGGGCACCTGCGAGAACCGCAAGATGAAAAAATGTTTTGGTTTTTGCTCAATGAAAAATGTACCAAGGCTTGAAAAGAGTTGTTGGCCTTCTTCTTATGGTTCTTGTGCAGGCATTTGGCTGTCACCATGGTTCTGGAATGGAATGAAAGAGAGCATGAAGAAGATGATGCTATTGCCAGGAATAACCTGGGCACCGTTGCCTCTTTATGAGACTGTGGTCTCCTGAAATTCTTTCGGATCTCGGGTATGAGGGCCCAAGTCAGGCTGTTGGAGTACCTTGTTCATATGTGGGATGTGGACCAACAAGTATTCCACGTGGGGGTCCACACATTGTCCTTGGATATCGAGGACGTTTATTTCCTGACAGGACTGTCATGACGTGGGTACTATGCTAGCTTGACTGGTAGCCGAGGTGGTGGGCTGCCTATGAGTGAGTATTTCCGTCAGTACTGTGTTCCAGAGGCGGAAAGAAGCAAAGGAAAGGTGGCCATTTAGGGGGTCCAAGATTTGACCCTTCGCACTATATTGTTCACCATTGCTCGTATGTCTGGGAGTGGTGCTCCACACATGTCTCTCCAGATCTATTTTCAGTATGCCATAGAGTGCACTGAGCCTTGGGTATTTAACTGGTCAGACGCAGTCCTTCGTAGCATGAAGAGGCAGTTGAATAAATGCAGGAGAGGCGACCTGAAGCAATTTCGGTATGGGTCACAGTTGGTGTCCTTCTTTATTGAGAGGGTTCCCTTGCTGAGGTTGCAGGTTGAGTGGGGTTTACTAGCTCTAGAGGATTCGAGGATGCTGAGGTGGTGTAACCTCATGGCCCGACATGTAGCTGGACCAATCATCAAATACAATGATTCCTTCTTTGACTGGTTACGACCACATATGTTGATGTTCGATGCTTATGACTATGTCGGGTTGGACTTCAGAGGGGATCTGGACTTGGCCCTACCCGAGGACGCTCAGTCGGGAGATCTAGGTAAGAAGTACACATTTTTTCACTTTTTAAATGTTTTTGTGAGTTTTATCATATGCAAATGTTTTTGTGTTTGTCTAAGGTCTAATTACAAAAATTCCTTTTTGATGACACAGACGTGGGGCCTTATTGACCTCTGGGTACTTCTCCTATTCAGTGACGAGGAGAGGTGGCTCCAGTGCCACGATGGGAACACAACTTAGAGGGTTTGACTCCTGACATTTCGGACATGCCTCTCGGAGAGGTCCCGCGGCGTTATCAACATCATACGGTGGGCGTGTCAGAGTCTATTGGCCGACTGCTTTGTATGGTTTCCTGGGAAGCCATGTGTTATCCTAAGCGTCATCCATGATGTTACTTTGTAGAAGCTATGAGCTTTAGATTTTGAAATTTTGGTTCTTGGACAAAACATTTTTGTAAAAAAAAACAAAACTTTTTGATCGTTATATATACATATATACTACTTCTATCGGCTTATCTTGTGTTATGTGATGTGATGTGATTGGTTTATGAATGGCCCAAATGTCTGTCTAATACATAGTTAGCTAATGCATCAGTTAATGTATTTAAACATCTAGGAATATGCTGATACTCAATATAATCAAAATAACGTTCCAAGAGGCAAATTCAGAAATATACCCATAATAAAGTAGGACTTCGAATAGCATAAACATTACTTAACTATAGTACTACTAGCTGCGAATCGAGTCACACAACCAAGTGGCGGATACCGAGTGAGATAGCATCAATCAAAAATTTGATAACGGTGCTATACTCTGCAATATTGTTGGTCGCACAGCCGAGACACACACCTTGTAGAGTGATAAGTTCATTTGTAGGGGTGTAAATTGTCCACATAGCAGAAGCAAGGTTCTAAGTACTATGGCTAGAGCCATCACTGAAGACAATGTGGGGTAGCGAAGACTCCGACATCTGGAAACTAAACACAACGTAATATAAGGGCAGAGACCAGATAACGAAAAAAGCATACTACAGTAACACACAAGAAGTATGATACAATAAAATACAAGTACTCGTGCATAGGTGATCTTATGCATAATACTTCTTTAAGTACAACCCATTTCTGGGTTCACTCAAAGGGATATCGTCGTAATCTACTAACTCGTAAGCTCCTTTCTCCAAAAATCGTCTAATGATATAAGGATCTCTCCACATGGCTTCGAATTTTCCAGCTCCTAGCATATCTCGATCTTGTTCGTAGAGGAGAACCAGATCTCCTTAAGAGAAAACGCGAGGTTTGACATGTTTGTCGTATTGGGCCTTGACACGTTTCTTTTGGGCTTCTATGACTAGGGTAGCGTCACGTCGAGTTTCGTCTAATCGCATGAGATACAATAGACGTTCTTCCTCGACAGAAGTGTTTGGTAGGAGTTCGACAGCTAATTTTAAGGAGGTTATCTCACATTCAATCAGGAGGATGGCTTCTAGACCATAGACTAACCGAAATGGTGTAAACCCAGTAGTAGACTTAAAGGATGTTCGGTAAGCCCACAATGCTGAAAACAACATTGTGTGCCAACTTGTTTTGTGAATCCCTATCATTCGTCAAAGCATGGTTATGAGAACTTTGTTAATCACTTTGACTTGGCCGTTGGCTTGTGGGTAATAGGGCGTTGAGTTTTCATGGCGAAGACCCAACTTTTCAGTGAGTTCGGACATCATGAAGTTTCTAAAGTGGATACCCTGAGCAGTGACGATAGCCTGAGGAACACCAAAATGATCTATGATGTGATTGAAAATGAATAATTCTACAGTCTTTCCAGTGTTGTCAAATGTCGGCATCACCTCAGCCCATTTGGTAAAATAATCTACGGCTACAATAATGTATCCATGCCCCCCAACCGAGTGGGGGTGACATGTCATGAAATCGATACCCCATTTCACAAAGGGACCAACATAGACCATAGGGTGAAGAGGGGTAGGATGTGATTGTATCTTATGATTGTAGGTCTGGCAAGCATGGCATTTTTGGACGGCGATTATGCAATCGTTAAATAAAGAAGGCCAAAAATACCCTGCTCGTAAGATCTTCTGGGCAGTAGCATACTCGGACATATGACCACCACAAGCTCTAGAATGGAATTCATTTAAGGCTTTCTCGGCTTCCTCAAACGTGAGGCAGCGTCGAAAAAATGAGTCAATGCTACGATGATAAAGAGTATCCCCGAGGATAATATATTGACAGGCTTGGTAGCGTATGTGACGCCAGTCAGTGCTGGACAAATTGGGAAGAAAAGTATGGGTTTGGTGATATATGATAATATCGCTATACCAAAGATCATCGGAATGAATTAGGAAAAGGGATTCATCAGGTAATGAATCGGCGACTACATTTTCCGTTTCGGAGTAGGGAAAGTCGCATATCAACTCGAAAAACACTAAGGACTTCTTGGACTTAGCTCGTTCAAATTCCAAGTCAAACTCCTGGAGTATCACGATCCATTTGGAGTATTTTCTCCCTAGCAATTGACGTGTGAGAATGTGTTTCATAGGGTTGCAGTTAGAAATTACCGTAGTCTTGCGAGAGAGGATATAGTGCCAGAAACGTTGAATTGCTTGGACAGCTGCCAAGGCCAGTTTTTCAACATGTAAATACTTGGTTTCGGTAGGCGTTAGACTTCAACTCAAGTAATAGATAACCTGTTCGTCATGAGAATCATCCTCTTGGATGAGAACCATAGCGCTGGTGTAATCCGAGGCTGCGAGGTAGAGGAAATAATTGCAACTGTAATCGGGGGGAAAGAGAAGCGGAGCACGTGTCAGGGATAGTTTCAAAGATTTGAAGGCTTTGTTTGTGATGGTAGCCCATACAAACTCAGACCCCTTTTTGAGTATTCGTGTAAATCCAAGAGTTATCTCGGCGTAATTCGGGATGAAACGACGAAGAAAGTTTTCTTTCCCTTGCAAACTTTGTAACTGGTGAAGTGTAGAAGGAGGAGGGAGATTGAGAATCGCCTCGACCTTTAAAGGATCTACCCTGATCCCTTGACGTGAAACAATAAAGCCTAGAAGTCGGTCGTATTCTACGTAGAAAATGCATTTGTGAGGATTCAAGCATATATGGTAAAATCAATAGCGGAGGAAAATGGCTCGGAGGTGGATTGGATGATCGACCCGGTACATGGAATGAGCAGGTAAGTCATCAAAATATGGCTGCACGATGTGCTTGATATCATGGAAGGCATAAGACATAGCGCGCTGAAAAGTTGCGCCATCGTTCTTTAGACCGAAAGGAATTTTCCGATAGGCGAAAGTGCCCCAAGGACAAATAAAAGGGGTTTTGTGTTGATCCTCGAGAACAATATTGATTTGATTATATCCAGAGAAACCATCCATCAGAGAGAAGATTTTGCTTCTGGCACAATCATCGACAATCTGGTCGACAAAGGGGGTAGGAAAGTTGTCTTTAGGACAATCTTTGTTAATATCCCTATAATCAATGCACACACGGATTGTGCCTTGTTTCTTGTCGATCAGAACAAGATTGGAAACCCAGTCAGTGAGGGCCACTGGGTAGATAAAGACGACTTTGAGAAGTTTCTCGACTTCAATCTTGATAGCGGCTGCTTTACGTGGGTGAACTGGACGAAGGCGTTGCCGGATAGGTTTAGCGTCTGGGTATGTCTTAATCTCATGTATCACAATGTAGGGGTCAATACTCGACATTTCTTCATAGCTCTAGGCGAAGACGTCACAAAATTATTTGAAAAGTGACTTGTAGGTGACGATTTCATCAGGGGAACACGAAGCTCCGATATGCACATTTTTGACAATTCCAGGTTTGATGGATATGTTGAGGGAAATAGTGGGTGAGATATTGCTTAAGTTCCCTTCGGAAAACACATCATGTGCGGACTCGAGAACGGTTGAAATGACGACAACGGTCGACGAGGTCGAGATCCGTTGGTAGCTCTCGATGGTGTGTTGTTCCAAGAAGAGGATGGAACGGTGATGTCCATCGTTCCACGGGGTGTCTTCCATTACAGACATAATCATCTCGTCTGTGGGAAAAATGATGTGGAAAGGATCTGAAGATATATCACCAAGAGAGGGGGTAGAAGGGGTCGTCGATTGAATGTCTTGATAGGCGGATTCGATCAGACTCAAAGGCATTTCGTCGCCGTAACGAAGATGATCGCTGGGGTCAGGTACCATCCATGGGTCGTGAGACGCAGGGGTTCCATGAATCGAGGTGGATATCATGTTGATTGAAGCGACAAACGAGTGTGGAGCATCGGGTGGTGGAATGGGGAAGGTACCCATTAACGAAGAGTCTTTGAGAAGACCTACACCTACGTTCTCATAACCGGGGGGGGGGTGGCGATGAACGGTATGTTGCCAGTACGCGCATCTGAGTTAAAGAAGGCTAATTGGTTGACAATAATTACCTTTCCTTGATGTGGGAAACATACAACACGAAAAAGAGTCGACACAACTGCGTGCATGGAATCGATCCAACTACGACCAAGCATAAGATTGTAATCGAGAGGAGCGTCAAAGACTTCCACTTCAACTTGGACCGTTTTGCCTTCTAGCATGATTGGTAATGAAGGAAGGACACCGTAAGGCTTAAAACCAGAGCCATTGAAGGATTTGAGTGTGTTATGAGATTTAGTCAAAGAGGGAGAGTCAATGGCTTTCCAGCAGGTAACAGACATGACACACATTGAGGCACCCTCGTCAATAATAGTTCTACAAATGTTTTTGTCGGAGACAATCACTTGTATTTGAAATGCGAGTTGAGGGGGTAACCTTGGAATGTGATCTTCCAAGTAAAAAATTATTAAATTTGTATCCATCGGGTTGATTCCACCGATAGCTTTCAACAACGCCTTCCGTTGTGTGGGACAACTTTGAAGGACTTCTAGGGCTGACATCGTGGATGGTGCTTGGGCCAGATCTTCAACAATGCTATAGTTCTGGGAAGCACGAGCATGAGGATTGAAAGCTGATTTCTGAACAACTCCCTTTGGAGGAGGGTGAAGGACTGTATCGAGGCTTGGTTGTTCGAGATGAAGAGGACCGTTGGTAGGTGGAGTCGTAGGAGAGGGTTGAACCGACGAGGGCGAAACTGTGTAAACCTTCTCTTTGGAAGGGGAATAATCTTTCACTCGAGTGGTGAGTGTGATGTCATTCTTGTTTGAATCGCCAATACACATTAATACATAGGATGTAGTGGAAGGGGAATGTTGGTCATGAATGACCAATTGGGCCTGTTGTTGAGAGGGGAAGGGTTGGGATAGTACGGCCAGAGTGGGAGGTTTAGGGGCCCCTTGAAGGAACTTAGTAACGTCGGCACGTCGTGGACAATCCTTCGTGTAGTGATCATCACCACAGATAAGACAAGGGTATCGAGGTTTGCTCTTATCTCTATTGTCAATGGGTGGTGTTTTGGTTCTCTCTGCTTGCGAAGTATTTTTGTGCTCCTTATTCTTACCCTTTTCCTTTCTGGATTTGTTTTTACCGACTGGGGTAGATTGAACAACATTTACCTCAGAAGTCTTGTCGGTGGGAGGGGTAGGAGATGGAGCATTTTGAACATTAAAAGAAATGGGTTTGGGGTTGTTGCTTGAGGCGGAAAGTGGTTGGGCATGGAAAGTTCCAATCACACCGTCGGCTGCATGAGAAGCAACAGGAGTAGTTGAAGTGGTGGAAGTGGAAGGATGAGGTGCATCAGGGAGTAAGTCGTAAAGAGTACCTGTTTGTGAGTAAACGAGGTCAAGGTATTGAGCACGACTAATGGCCTATTCTTCTGTGACAACCCCACCCATGGCAATGTCACGACCAATGTTGTTCACAAATGATTTCGTGAACCAATCTGCCAGTAGTTGATTGGGAAGTTCGAGTTTGATGAGACGTCATCTTCATTGCCACTCGTGAATGTGATTAGAAATGTGAGTGGCTTTGTTTTGTTTGAAGGAACTCAAAATATCGGTCCCTATTTCATAACGGATCAGTAACTGGTAGTGGGTGAGGAAAGCCATAGTGAGGGTGTTGAAGTCGGCGAAGAAACCTCGTAGTAATTCTATATACCACTTCGCAGCAGAACCCGTGAGAATTCGTTGAAAAAGGAGTTGGATGAGCACTAGAGGTGAAAAGTCATGACGTGATTGTTCGGGTCCTCTCCCGCTTTGCCATCGAATTTAGGGATGTCCGATGGGAGTTTGGCCGGAATAGAGGGCCATTGGGGAGAGTGACGGATTGGATCGTTTAAAATCCTCGACATATCTGGGAGGTCTAAAGTGGCTAAGAAGGGTAACTGTTTGTTCACATGCAAGTACTGGTATCTTTGGGGGGGAAGTCCCGTTGGCAAACCAGTGGGACCATAAGCAGTCTGCATGTAATGTGAGGATCCGGGCAGATTTGGTGGTTGTTGCAGAGGCAAGTAACTCATAGGATTGTACCCTTGAACGGGGGCATGGGGTTGAGCAATCGATCCCCAAATAGGATTTGACGTACCTGGATATGGTTGGCCTATACTAGGGGGTATAACGGAGGTAACTTGAGGCTGTTTCCCCCCAGTCGATTGAGGATTATGTTGTATCAAGTGATTCCAATACTGGGCCAAAGATGGAGGTATGTTTTGTCCATAGGGTGGGGTCGGTGGGGGTTGTTCCCCAATCGGGGGTTGAGTTCCAATTGGGGGTTGTGTTCCAATTTGGATTTTTGTCCCAATTGGGATTTTCCCTACAAAGGTAGGTTGAGTCGAGCCTCCTTGGTGAAATTGTCCACCAACAGGAATCTGGTAATTTGGTGTGAACAATGGAAAGGTGCCACTAGGATTAGTGTCGCCAATAGAGGATGGAGAAGGTCCTCCGAAAGGGGGTTGAGGAAGTGTCAGAATGAAACCAGGAGGAGAGTTCCCAGAAGGAGTGGGACCACTAGGAGTTCCGAGTGTGGTTTGCATAAGAGTGGAAATAGAGGCATTCAATGCACGGTGTCCCGGTGGAAGTGTTAGGGTGACTCTGGGCGAAAGAGGTGTGCCAATGGGTGCTTGAATGGCCGTAGTAATCTTGGTGTGAATACTCATAGTATCTGTGTAATGGACCATTTGTAAAGGGAGGGTCAAGATGTGTTCATCTCACGGAGTGTCTGTTCTAGGAAAATTATGCAGTAGTAAAAGGTACTGTGTCTGGGTCAAAGGTTTCAGGGAATGCAAGTAAGATGGTGATATCAACGCCTGCTCCTAAACCAAAGAGATGTCGTCTAAAAATGCCAGTAGCCCAAAAAGGATATTGACCCTCAGGTCCTGGAAAAGGTCTAGTCGATGATCCATAAGACAAAACAACTAAGTCTCTGGAAGAATTCACTCGCATAATATGTCTCCCAGAATCGGGGTGAATTCAAAATTCCTCTCGAGAATTGGTAATTCAGAACCGTTCTAGAGAGTTATTTCTTTCCACTTGTGGAGTGGTGACATCTTGGACTTCACTCTGTTGAGGAGAGCCCTCTGGCGAGCTAGTAGGAAAGGGTTGAGAACCTTCCAGATTTTTTGGGGGTAAGCCCTGCATTCTAAGTGAACGACGTGGAGGGTCTATTGTAAACGAGTTAAAAAACTTATGAAGAAAATTCTATGGTCAAATTGGGTAAACAAACAACATGTGCTTAGTAAAAAATCTAGGAAACAACACCAAGCAAACAAGATCTTCTAATTCCGAAGTTACTAGTTGGTGATGAAATCCAACGTCGCAACAACGACACGAGAAGGGGTTGGGCTAGGGTGAAAAATTTACGTTGATGACCTGCTTAATAGACTTACACCCTAGTGCAAGCTCCCACACATAATCATGGGTATACCCTCCAAGGAGCCTGAGGGAGTTTGGCCAACGTCGGTTCCAGGTACCATGAATACTTGCCCCTTCACAGTCACCTTGTGTAAGACCCTAAGAAGATAGGCCACTAAGGTTACCACTAAAAACAATAAATCTTGGGGGGATAGTCGACAGTCCAATCCACACGCAACGGCTAGGTATCTAGCCCGAAATCAACTTGAGAGGCTTCCACTCATTATTGTGGGTATACCTTCAAGTGACCCCCATAATACGTGCAATCTCTACACCGATATCAACAAGGCAGGGTGAGTAACTCTGTCAATATCAATGTGACCTCGGGTTTGAACCTTGTGTGAGAAGGGCTTCCCAGGACAAAATGTTGCAAATGGAATTTGACACTCCTTAACACAAGATGCTATTGTGTGTTTTGTGCTTTGGAGAGTGTATCTCTCTGCCTATTCCAAATATTTAGCCTCGCTAATTGTTGGTGTAATAAAGTCCTAGAAAAGAGTTACTAGTTAAATTTTAAAATTGCACAATATTATTAAAGGCTGTTGTTACTCAAAGATGATGGAAATGAAACCGATGTTGTGTGAGACTCTGACCCAACAATGCATAAATAGGAATGAAAAATATCAATTCTTGTTCGATGAATCCTATTTACAGGAGGGAAAGATGATTTTTCTGGAACAATCTTGAACTACAATATACAATCTTCTTTAAAATGCAATATCAACGAATCACGTAACAATGGCAATTATCTATTTGTTCTATTTCAACAATTGATTTCCAATATTTTCAAAATAAAAATGCTTTTTAAAAAGAAAAATGTTTTTTACTTTTCGAAAAGATCCACACAACGGTGGCGAAACTAAGGAAAACCAATAACTAATGAAATGTAATAAACAAAACTCAAACCAATATTTCAATGGAGACAAAAATGACAAGCATACAAGACTAGTCTTTTCAATTGCATGAGAACAATGATTTTCCAAGTAATGAGAAAATGAGAAAATGAGAAAGACAAACAATCCCAACTTTCAAACTGATCATCAGCTCCTAACCAAACAAGTACTCAGATCCCAAGATCAGAGATTATATCCTTTCTAAGAAACATCAAGAGATGAGAGTTGAGGAAAGAATGAACAAGAAGAGTCTTTGATTTCCGAAGACTGATCGTTCACAAAATCCGAAGTCAAGAAACAATCAACCAGTGGCCCAAAAAGTTCTTTTCAGACACACATACAGATCTAGGCATTTGAGCATACAAAAACCTTAATTCCAAAAATTTTTAAAAATGGGTTCGCAGGCTATCAGTAATGTACAGTGTGAGAATGGATCATTCTCGCAGGATGGTTACAAGAAGGATGCGAGAATATCGCACTGGACTGAAAGGCACAGTGCGAACTCAAGGGGTTCTCGTAGGCCATAGAGGGGTTCAATGCGAGAAGGCCTGAAACTAGGAAAAATTTTGGAAAAAGACAAAAATTTTGAAGGGACTTCTGGACCCAGAGAGTCTATCAGGGTCTCCTTAAGACTCAGAGATTGATAGAAATGAAGAAAGGTAAGGCAAGAGCAAATGGCCAAGGAAAAACACCAAAAACCACTAAAAAATAGGTTGCATCCCCAGTGGAGTCGCCAATTTTTTTATCGGAATAATCGATAGGTGCGGAAACTAATAGATCTCCCTAGATCCACCTGGATCTAGAACAAAATAGGACAAGACATGACTCTTTCCCTAAGTTGCAATCATTGAATTAGCTAGTAAGGAGGAACAAGTGGCATACCTTTGTATTGCTTCCTTAGGTCTCTGTTTCTCCCACTTCACTCCAGTGCTCTTGTGAGGTCAAGACCAAGACAACACAAACCAACCAAAGTGAAGATAGCGCAATGTATTCAACGTCAACTTATGCATATGATCAAGGAATTACACAATAAAGTGAGAATGACTTTATGGGAAAAGGACATGCCGTTGTATCATATTAATTGAAAGTAGAAGATACAACCTGATCGCCTTGATGCCGCAAGCTTACTTTCGGTGACTCTTGGTTCCAACACACACACTTGCTCTGTACTTGCATGAAGAAGATCCAAATCCTCTTGATAGACCAGCTAGAGCCTTCAAGCCTTTGTCCAAGAAGGGTTCTTCACACAATTCCTTCACCAATTCTCCAATTAATCTTTCTTAACCTTTTCCATGAGAATCCTTTCAATATATAGGAGAGGGTGAGATGGTTACATGGATGAGAATGATCCCATCAAATCAGAGAAGCCAGTAAAATGACAATCATACGAATGCCAACTCATTTTCTAGAAGATTCCCTTCTTGAACCCTCGAGACTTCTCCTCTTTTCCAAGATTAAAAACAAGTTCGCACCCTGTGTATAGAGAAAACTACGAGAAGTTCGCACCCTAGATAAAGGAGGCCTACGAGAATGGGTCATTCTCGCACCCTAGATGAAGGAGGCCTACGAGAATGGGTCATTCTCGCACCCTAGGCCATATGCAGCCTGTGAAATCACTTTGAAAATATGTTTTCTGGAAGGAGATAAATGCCACTTTTCTCAGGAGAAAGTTCTTGTTGGGAGCCTGAGTACACCATTGTTAATACATCACCAAGATGACCAAAATCATGTGTAACAGATAGGTGCTATCGAACTCTGGTAATCCGTGTTCGGGGTATACATCTTTCACCCAAAACTTTTGTGCTCTACATTTCGACCCCGGACTCCTCAAACTTGCAACCCTGCTTCTACCTACAATGACTCCGTCTGTCTGACCTTCCTTTCCATACTTAGTTGAGTCTTCAAAGTTTCGTGGGTTCACGCGTTTCTGGGTTCAGAAAATTTTAAAAGCATTTTTCCTATCCCCTCCATCCCCACCACCTTCCGCCCTTCCCAATGCAAATTAATTATGCTTTTAAACGTGACAAACGACTAGACAAGATCTTAAAGATGGGTTTTAATAAGCGAAAAGCTTGAGGACATCTCCCATTAAAATGCATAAACAAGTGAATATTATGGGATCCTATAATTTATTTTGCGTGCATTTTGAATTTTCAAAAAATGTTGGCTATTTTAGTTTTTTAAAGGCATCATCATAGTAAATAGTGCAATCTTGTACTACCACGCTGCCATCCACGAATGTGTCATCCACATAGTTGTTGATGTCATGTCCCCCTTTAATACTGTGCGTATGTTATAGGTTGTCATATCTGAGAATCTGCTTGGATATATGAATGTTAATACGTGATATTAGTGACTATTCAACGCACATATTCAAAAAGATTGGCATTAATAAGTAAAAAAGATCGAGAGCATCTGCCATTAAGACGAATTAAATCAAAATCTATGGAAGATTATACTGTCATCCTCCAACGTTGATTTTAAATACTTATTCCCATTTCTCTCTATCATCAAAGAGATGGGATTTAAGGTGCCTTCCTTGTAATGTTCCTGGTAATGGACATGTAAGACAACTTAGAGATGCCATTGAATCCCAATTGAAAGATGAGAGAATGGTTTTATGTGACATCATTTTTGAGTGAAAAAAACTATGTTAGCCAACAAAAACTCAGATAGGAAAAATAAAAACAAGTATCTTCTGATTAGTGTTCTCCCTGTGTTCAATGCTTTGGTTGGTTGAAAAGCCTAACTGGAGATTTGTTTATTAATCTTCTTTGTTTTCTTGTTGGGATTTGGAAGGGATATTTAGGTCACCTACAAAATTCTCCTTCGTTGAAGTATATAGTTTCTTCCAACAACATAGATTTGGCAAGTGTATCAAATTCTGCACAACACACAATAATTTGTCTTCCATCAGAGGAGTCACACTTACCATTGCTTGCAAAATGGTCTGTAATATTTAGAAATGACGCGAACTATTGCTTCATTCACGAATATACGCATAAGGAAATTATACATTTGGATCGTCGCGAGTATGGGAAACTATATGGGTAGTTAAAACGACATCCTAAAATTACAAAAGTTTTTATTTCAAAGTTTGTTGAGCTACTTCTGGGTGTGGTAATAGACTTCACAGAAAGCCATATTCTTTGTCAAATTTTGTTCATTGTCCTCTGGATGTAGTTATAGACTCCACATACAATCAAATTTCTATCGCTACTGCATATTTTTTGTTTTACTATTCATGTGCATATGATTTCATCTGAGTCGATGAGCTTGCCCCTCTTTGCACGAATATTCCCCTCCTACTTGTAGGTGGATATATAACTAGGGAACGACGCTGTCAAAACTTTATAATGCTCGAATAAACATGTAACTGGAAAAATTTAATGGGAAGGAGTTCTGGATTATGGATTTTGCAACACTTTCTGAGGATTACATTATACTACCACCTTCTGCAAAAAAGTTTCGCGTGCTCAGGTAATGATTTGGTTTCTAAAAATCACCTTTTACTACCACATTCATGTAATGATTTTATTTATTTCTTTAGACGAGACCTTAATATAGTGGTGTATTCTAGAGCTGTTTACACCTAATTCCAATCTTCTCGCTGTTTCCCTTGCTTTGGATAAGGAAAATTCATTTCTTATGTAATGTCAAGGTCATTATCACATAGGACACCCAACGTCGAAAGATTTATGGACTCTAGGAAACATTGTAGTTGTCATGGGAAAGCAACACTAAAGTCGATGTTCTTTGCAGGTCTGACAATCCTGCAGTTTAAGTGTGTTGATAATGACAAGCCTGCTTGTTCATCACATTGTTGCACTGCAGTCAATAGCACTGTTCCCATTGCCACTGCCAATGCCAATGTGCAAAGATGAAGCTATCTGGAGCCTGGGGTCACTGCCAATGTGGATGCCTGAAGGTCAAACTACCTGGAACTTGGGATCATGACTTATTACACTTGACATTAGTATTAGTAGTGATCGAAAGTGGATTGTATGTCGAGTCTGTTACTGCATCCAGAGGTCGTTCAACACTCTTTGACATAGAAACTGCCTGTCTGTCAATTCTGTTACAGATTTGGCATAAAACGTTCTGTAATTTTAGAATGTTGATTCCAACGTGCATACAGTTTATCGCATTCATGGGTATCCAATTTTATAATTTCCTTCTAAGTGTATTTGGGAATGGAGTAATATTTGGCGTCACTT
This sequence comes from Picea engelmannii, assembly GCA_009831015.1. Lineage (NCBI taxonomy): Eukaryota > Viridiplantae > Streptophyta > Pinopsida > Pinales > Pinaceae > Picea > Picea engelmannii. Next base: position 832,036 of record ML788742.1, on the reverse strand, counting down.
CCGAACATTCCAGACCATTTTTTGGGCTGCCATGTCTACCACCCCTACGCCGAACGATATATTCTGATGTGATCTGCAACATTTGATACACTTGCCAAATATGTGTTGCTAGAAGAAGCTATGCACTTCAACAGAGGAACATTTTGCAGCTGCCTTGGACGTCCCTTCCAATTTATAGTAATAAAACAAATAAGTTCAACATACATATCTTCAGGCAGGATTTTCAACCAAACAGATGATTGAATGCAGGGACAATAGCAGTCAAAAACATACTTGAATTTCTTTTTTGTCTCGAATTTTGTTTCCTAATAGGATTTGTTTCCCCAAAATCCGAATTCATATAAAGCCACTCCCTCGTCTTTGAATTAGGTATGAATCATATTTATAAATTGTGTCCGATGTCAATGATTTGGAACATTACAAAGCACCTTAAACCCCAAGATTTCGACGACAGAGGGAAATTAACACTTAACAAAGTATGGAATGTTCGATAAAGCAACCAATGTAGGAAGACCATATCTACAAGAGACAATCTATTCAAAAAGCCAGGATAGATATAGTTGGCAACACCAATGAAGTCCATGACCTGAAATTGATATCCAACTTGTTGATTTTTACGAATCAAGCATTTCATCGTCAAGTTGAAATCTATAAAAGATCGTCCAGAAGCTCCATTATTGTACATATTTTTTTTATTTTTTTTGGGTCGACAACAAGCCAAATTACAGTCATTGTAACAAATAATCTCAGTTGTATTTTGTAACCCAACTTATTTGAATATAGAATATTTGTGGGTTTTTTAATGGTGTTTTCCAATATATGGTATTTATTTTTATTTTATTTTGTACCTTTTTTTTGTGTGTCATTAAACATGGACGACAAGCTTTTGTTTCTGCTGCCCAACACTTCGATTTAAATAAATGCTACTCTGTTCGTTCCTTACATTTTACATGGAAGAGTAATTTGTCATGGGCCATACTTATGTGGCACCCACCCTATACTTAAAGAAAGAAATGGAAGGACCCGACCTGCTTTCATTCTTTAGGGTCTCGTAAATAGAATGAATTGATGACTATTACAAGGCAACTCAAGTGTTGACATCATGTTCATGTTACAACTTCTTCTATTTGATAATATTCGTGCATATACAAAATTGTTGCCTCATATATATATATTTTCTTTCTATTGCTTATTGGTTTCAACGAAATTTGCAAACTGAATAGCATCCTGCAAATTGGAAGATGATTTACGTTTGAACCACAAATAATCTACTAATATATTAATATGAATACTATTGGAATAAATATAAAAACTCTCTTGGCCAATACTTAGCTAATTATCTGACCATCGGGTCCCGGGTTTGGGGTATCCAACACTTATGTCCCCTATTTTGTTATGTACATCTTGCAGCCAAAGAACTTCCGTGATATGCAATTTATGCTTTTACTAGTGTGAAATCAACAGGCATTCGAAAAGATTGGCATTAATAAACGAACAATAGATTTTCTTCTGTGAGATTCTTAGCCATTTTCCCCTTTTATTCTCTTCTATTATAGTTTTTTGGTTATATACTTAGTCGCCTTTCTAAGATTGCGGCCTCCAGAGTTGGCGGGCTGACATATCTTCATCTCCATCTATATCCTCACACAATGAATTTGACCGACCATTGTTCCTTTCCATACTTAGCCAATTTTATGGCCACGGTTGCCGCGTTGGCGCTTTCAAACTCTACTTCTTCTTGTTCCATGATATACATCTTGCACTCAAAAGTTTCAGGATCTACAATTCCACCGTGGACTCCTCAAAATCACAAGATGTCTCAAAGTATCTATCTCTACCTTCCATCCCCACTAACTTCACGTCCTTCCTAATATATATTAATTATGGTCTTACTAGTGACAACTGAACACACTGGTACGAAACAATTGGCACCCGGACCTCCGCCATATACAAATTGATTGTCGGACTCCTACATTGTCCCATATTCCGTGTTACACATTATGCATTCAGATGTTGCAAGCAATACAATTTGACCATCGAGGTCTAACGTCTTCTGGGGAGACCTTGTAACCCTATTTTGGATCCTCGCATTGGCGGGTTCACAAAATCTCCAATTCCTAGTCAATGTTTTGTGTTCTGCCCATCATCATACTTCTTTCCAAATATGCAACACCAAATTATTAATACTAAAACACCATCATGAAACAACCATAAAGATCGTCATTAATAAGAAAAATTCTCGAGGACTAACCATCCCTACAGAACTTGTCCAGAAACATGCAAAGAAGATCTTCCCAGGTAATTGCAGAGATATTACAGATTTCAATATGTTAGTGAAAACAAGTTTGGTTCAGCGTTTCCCTATTCCATACTTGGACAGTTTTTTGATTGCGGGTTCCTGGATTGACGACCTCAAAATTGTGTTTCGAATCTTCCGCAACTTGCAAATAGTGCTCGGTGTCCGCGATATATAATTTGTCCGTTGGAATGCCCTGTCACGAGCCCGACCATCCACTGTTTTTTTTTTCTTTCTATTGCTTATGGATTTCAACGAAATTTGCGAACCATCTTGGATTCACAGATTGACAGATTCTTATCTTTATCTATATCTTCACACCATGAGCTCGATCGATCGTGGTCCCTTTCAATAATTAGCTAATTATCTGACCACCAGGTCCCAGGTTTGCGGTATCCAACACTTATGTTTCTTGTTCCGTCATATACATATTGCACCCAAAGAACTTATGTGATTTGCAATTTATGCTATTACTAGTAATAACTCACCAGGGGTTCAAAAAGATTGACATTAATAAACGAACAATAGATGCTCTACTATGAGATACTTATCCCTTTTTTCCTTTTCTTCTTCCCTTCTATTATCACTTTCTGGTTATATACTTGGTCGCCTTTCTATGATCACAGGTTCCAACATTGGCGGGCTAACATATCTTCATCTCCATCTATATCCTCACATGACGAATCCAACCAACCGTTGTTCCTTTCCATACTTAGCCAATTTTATGGCCACAGTTGTCGGGTTGGCACTTTCGAACTCTGTTGCTTCTTGTTCCATGATATACATATTTCACTCAAAACTTCCGTGATCTACGATTCCACCGCAGACTCCTCAAAGATCTTCCCAGGTAATGGCAGAGCTATTACAGATTTCAATATATTAGCGAAAAAAAGTTTGGGTCAGTGTTTCCCTATTTCATCCTTGGACACTTTTTCGATTGCGGGTTCTTGGATTGACGGCCTCAAAATTGTGTTTCGAATCTTCCGCGTCTTGAAAATAGTGCATGAAGTTCCGCGATATACAATTTGTCCGCTGGAATGACCCGTCACGAGCCCAACCGTCCACTACTTTTTTTTCTTTCTATTGCTTATGGATTTCAACGAAATTTGTGAACCATCCTGGATTCACAGATTGACAGATTCTTATCTTTATCTATATTTCACACCATGAGATCGACCGACCATGGTCCCTTTTAATACTTATCCAATTATCTGATCACCAGGTCCCAGGTTTGTGGTACCCAACACTTATGTTCCCTGTTCCGTCATATACATCTTTCACCCAAAGAACTTTTGTGATTTGCAATTTATGCTTTTACTAGTAATAACTCACCACGGGTTTAAAAATATTGGCATTAATAAACAAATAGTAGATGCTCTACTGTGAGATACTTAGCCCTTTTTTCCTTTTCTTCTTCCCGTCTATTATCGCTTTCTGGTTATATACTTAGTCACCTTTCTATGATCATGGGTTCCGGTGTTGGTGGGCTGACATATCTTCATCTCCATCTATATCCTCACATGACGAATCCGACTGACTGTTGTTCCTTTCCATACTTATCCAATTTTATGGTTGTGGTTGCCAGGTTGGCGGTTTCAAACTCTGTTGCTTCTTGTTCTGTGCTATACATATTTCACTCAAAACTTCTGTGATCTACGATTCCACTGCAGACTCCTCGAACTCGCAATATTCACTCTACCAAGCATCACAAATGTTTCAAAGTATCTATCCCTACCTTCCATCCCCACTGACTTTGCATCCTTCCTAATATACATTAATTATGGTCTTACTAGTGACAACTAAACACACTGGTACAAAAAAATTGGCACCCGGATATCTGCCATATACAAATTGACTGCCAGACTCTGACATCGTCCCCTCTTCTATGTTACAGTTTATGCATTCAAATGTTCTGAGCAATAAAATTTGACCTTCAAGGCCTCACATCTTCTCGGCAGACCTTGTCACCATATTTCAGATTCTTGTGTTGGCGGGTTCATGAAATCTCTAATTCCTAGGCATTGTTTCCTGTTCCGACCATCCTCGTATTTCTTTCCAAATATGCAACACCAAAGGTTTAATACTAAAACACCATCATGAAACAACCGTGAATATCATCATTAATATGCAAAAAATCTCGAGGTCTAACCATCCCTACAGAACTTGTCCAGAAATACGCAAAGAAGATATTGCCAGGTAATGGCAAAGCTATTACAAATTTCAATATATTAGCGAAAACAAGTCCAGGCCAATGTTTCCCTATTCAATACTTGGACACTTTTTCGATTGCGGGTTCCCAGATTGACGGCCTCAAAATTGTGTTTCGAATCTCTCGCGACTTACAAACAGTGTCTAGAGTTCTGCGATATACAATTTGTTCGTTGGAATGCCCCATCACGAGCCTATCCGTCCACCGTTCATTTCAATACTTAGCCCCAGGTTGGTTGTATCTCCATGGCATTGTACATGTGTTGTGTATCGAGTCTTCCCTTCTCTTTCCCCGTTTCATACTTACACATTTTTTCGATTGCGGGTTGTCGGACTGGTGAGCTCAGGATTGTGTTTCCAATGTTCCACGACTAGAAAACAATACCCGCAGTTCCGTGATATACAATTTGTACGTAGGAATGCATCATCATGCCCTCTTCCATGTTACATGTACTGTGGTCAACACTCCCGAGAGATACAATTTGACCCTGAGCCCCCCAGTTCTACTGGTTGTATATTGTAGACCTATTACAAAGCGTCGCCAATCACTTGCGATAATTATCCATTCCTTACTTGTTGTTCCCTATCCCCACCACCTTCCTACTCTCTAGAAATGCAATTCACAATCTTTAATGCTAGCACTTCATAATGCATGAATCTTATACATGTCATTAATGAGCGAAAGGGTCTGACATACAAATTGATCGCCATACTCCCATATCATCCCCTCTTTCATGGTAGACCTTTTGGATTCAAAGAGTTTCATGATATACAATTTTACCCTCGGGAAGTCACGTCTCCTGGGGAACCATTGTCACCCTAATTTTGAAGCCCCTCTGACGACTTTCCATACTTGCACATTTCATGGAATGTCTTTCGTGGTTCCTTGGGTTGGCGGGTTCACTAAATCTCCAATTCTTAGTCACTGTTTAATGTACCCAACCAAGGTTCAATGGGATATATATTACAAGTTTCAATATATTGGCGAAAATGAATCCGCCCACTCGTTTCTCTATTCCATACTTGAGCCACTTTTTCAATTGCGGGTTCCTAGATAGGCGGCCCATGTTTGCACCTCCATTTTTTCATGTCTCGCAAACATTACCCAGACTTCCATGATATACAAATAGACCTTTGGACTGTCCTATCATGTCCTCTTCGAGACATACAATTTGACCCTCACACTCTCACCTCCAATGGTTGTCCCTTGTAACCCTATTTTGAAGCCCGCCTGACCAATTTCGATAATTATACACTCCTTAATTAATATTTTCCATCCCCGCGACCTTCATACTTCTTTCTTAATATGAAATTAGTAGCCTTTCATGCTAACAGCTCACCATGTAGGAACCGTTAACATTGTCATTAATGAGTGAAATGCTCGAGGAGATCTCCCATTAATACACATTAAACCAATATCTGCGCAGAGTTATATTGTCCCTTCCGATTGTTCATCTCAAACACGGGTCGTCACGTTATCCCATTCAGGAAATATCCAATGCTTAATTTCTCATTGCCGTATCCTCCATGTTCACACTTCTATGTATGCAATTACTAGTCTTTAATGCTAACAATGCATCATGCAACAACCATCGAAATTGTCATTAATGAGCGAAAGAGTCAAAGAAATCTCCCATTCGCACGCATTGGACCAAGATTTTTGAAATGTTATATTATCGCTTCCAACTCTTCATTTCAAACATCGTCTGGAGAAAACAAATGTTCTTGTAAACTTATGGCAGTAGGTCAACAACAATTTTGTGGAGATACAGTCAATATCTTCAGACGTGAGGACTAGAACTTCCAGTGGTCTAGGGCATACTCTTACTATTCATCCCGTTCCACCTAGAACAAAGTGATTTGGACCACTGGAATCGCTTGTGCAGGCTACGTCCCTGAGGTTTTTGACTGTAAGGAGATGGTCTCTTGGTGCGCCGAAAAATATATTTCAAGCCAAAGAATTATTCCACTACGTGACCATTCTCCTGTTTCTTTGTCACCTCAGGTCTTCCGCAAGATGTTAAGATTACCGCAGCCAACATTGACTTTCAGAGGACAAGATTGCAAGCAATTCCTAGAAAAACATGATAGTGGGTTGGGCATCTTAGCCAAGTTCCTCGAAGACCTGACAACAGTTCCTGAAGATATCACAAAGTTGTAGGTAAGTTCCTTTAGAAATCCATTCCGGAAAATTGCTTGGTTGTTTACTGTTAAGAACCAAATATCAATATAGCATAGAAAAACCTCAGAATAAGTACTCAATGCCTTGAAAAAGAGATAAATTCAGATAATAAGCCTCTTCAAGGGGGAAACCTCCTTATGCCCACATAAATTTCCAAATACAAGATGATTCCAAATGAAAATGTCTCCTTGGTATATATAGGAGACTAGGAGGTATAATTACAACTAATGGAATAAAGCCGACATAAATAAAATAACATTACTAATGTAATATGCCCCAATTAAGGGGTAATGGGCCGCTATTTAGGTCTTAACATTTACAAGAATAACGAGACAGGAATCCTCGGCAAGTGTTTCCCGTATGGTTATTTATATTTTGTACTTCACAATCAAGGAACAATTCATTTTCGAGTGGGGGAAGCTAATTTCCATTGAAATTTGTTCCCAGCTGTCACGATTCAAATAATCGAATAAATTTTATATGTCTTCCTACTTGATTTTAACAATAGTGCATTGCTTCCCATTTCCAAAACTATCTCTTTCCAAGAAAATAAACTGTGAATTCGATCCAGTAACATTTTTGTACCAGGCCCTTTGGAGGCACAAGGCCTTCCATTGTTTTTATGAGGTTTTTAATGGAATTGTCTCAGTTTTCAAATATTTGTTGTTAGTAAAGGATGCTCCTCGGATGTATGGCCAGGAAACCAAGTTTTTGAACAAGAAGGGCACACTTGAACGAAAGGAAAATCACAGTGTGATAATGCTCTTTGGCTCCAAGGAAAATCCTGCTTTCCTTCCATGCCACATCATGGAAAAGATGTTTGTTACAGAAATAGCAAGGCAATATAAACACTGGTTGCAGTTTTTCCATGTCAAGAAAAAAAAATAGTTCATTCCTCTACCCTGGAAAGTCAGGGACTTCGTGTGGAGAAACGTCAACAACATTGACGAATTCATAGGCCATTTAAAGAACTTGAACCTGGCATATGCTGAAAGGCTAAAAGGGTTCGAACCTAATGGGATTTTTCGAGAGAATTTACTATCAGTTGGCTTTAACAGCTCTTTTATCAATAAACGCCTGGCTGACAGAGATAGTGATAACAACACTCCTGCTTCTGACGATTGCGATGTAGAGACATTGCAAAGCGCGAGTGAGTTGTACAGAAAATAGGGAAAAGTATCCGGTGAGAAGAGTGTCTAGTCCCCCGCCAACACTCCCAAGAGAAAGACATCATAGAGCATCTATTCAATGACCCACCCCAGTAAGAAAGAAACCCATAAATATTCAAATGAAGGAGGATATAAGAACCCTCCTTGCACAAAAGTTGATAGTTCTCACAAAGTTCCCCCGACGAAGAAAAGAAAAAACATTGTAGGGTAGGGGGATGAACCCAAAATTGAAAGAGAGAAGATGCAACTTGAAGTTGAAATTGAGCACATGCACAAAGTTGTCCCGTCTGCAGACGCCATGCACCATAGTTCCGCAATGGAAATAGTTGAGACTAACATTTTTTACGAAGATGAATCCTTCATATTCCAGAGCGCTGTTTTTGAAAACCAATCTAAAAATATGGTCATTGAAAAGAGAGATGTAACAAATAAGAAAGGAAAATCTAATACATAGATTAATTTTAGGAAAATGCGGCAATCCCAAATCTCCCTATTTGACCGCATAACCAGTGATGCTCTTGATGATTCCATTGGAGGAATTGAAGCAGAGAATGCCAGACTGAACGACCGCGTCAAGGAATTGGAGGAGGCTTTCATTGCTACCCCCGAGTTTGCCAATCCTTTAGAAAAAACCATGCCTACTACCCTTGCATCCAAGTTAAAAGGATCCTCTAGATTCCTCCCATCGTGTAGAACCATTGTAAAGAATAACATCAAGAAAAGAATGCAGCTAGTTACTAAAGCCTGGGAAACATCACAAAATATAACTTCCTTTCGAAAGAGGGAAAATGATTTGCACGAACATTTGCAGACGAATTTAAAAGATGATCAATGTTTCTATGAATATATACTGACCCCTTTTTCCAAACATGCCATCAATATCTCAAATATGGAAAGAAGACAAGAGGGTCTCCCCTCCCCAAAGAGCACCAAAAAAATAAAAGGATGCTGGCAAAAGAAAATTAAGAACTTGCAGCTCATTGTCGAATCATGTGAGCAAGCCATATCAGAAAAACGAAGAATTATTTAGTAACCTCACCCAAATAAACTTAGCTGAGAGTACCAACGAGGTTCAAGACCCAAACTTAATCCTCAAGTCCTTATCAATGACCAAAGAAGCCTTCGATGAACAACTTGATATTTCAAAGGGGTTGTCTTTTGAAAAGTTTTACGGCATAGTTGAATATCGTGTAGATGAGACCGAGAACTGGCTACTGGACTATTCGACACACAATGAAGAAATTGAACAGGCTCTGCATAATATTTCTATGGATCTAAGGAAATTAGAAAACATGCTTCTCAACATAGAAATACAGGATGAAATCAACGTCGCCCCCATGAGAAGCTACATTGAAGAATGGTTCAAACGAAGAATGGACAAGCTCATTGACGAAGGGCAACAACCAGTTGGCACGATTCCAGTGACCGTTGACGACACCAACAAAAATGCATCGGCTTCATAGTAATTATATACTGATGCCATCTTGTTTTCTTTATCAATCCAGTTATTATATCTCTTTAAATACAAATATCTACCCAAAGACTAATAACTTCCAATTTCTTCTTTTCAGGTCTTCCTCTCTACCGTCGTGAACTTCTTCTTTCTACAGTCCTAATTCTTGTAATTATTTATTTTAAGGTCCATGGGAGCCCCAATCAAACACATTTAAATTTCCAGAAATATGGAACAGATTCCAGAAATATGTAACATACATTATTAATTTTAGATAAATTTCAAAGAAAACTAATTCATAAATGCTATTTTTTTTCCTTCAACTATGCTGGATGTCAAGAAATTGTGTTTATTATTTTTGAATGTTACTGTGTGTGTTTCCTGGTCCTTTTTTCCAGGAACATTTGTTGCAAGACATTATTAATTTTTGATGGATTTCGAATAAAAAAAATTCGGAAATGATAAATTTTTTTTCCTTCAACTATGTTGGATGTCAGGAAATTGTGTTTATTATATTTGAATGTTTAATGTCTGTGCTTCCTGGTCCCTTTTTCCAGGAACCTTTCTTGCAATTCATTTAGACAAAAATTTTCTAAGTCCCATGTTTGAACTATACACACCCCAGGAAAAAACTGCCTCGTTCACATATTAACCTTAGGACGTCATCTACAAGCCAAATGTCTTTTCTCTATCCAGTGACACGCTACCACAAAGTCATCCTTTGCATGGATACCACATGTACTTAAATCTTCTTCCCATGTGTCTGTACTCGATCCTTCCGTAACAGTTCATTTATTCCCTTTCCAACCTGGAAGGGACTACACTGCCATGCAACACTTGTTTAAAATTTAGATTGCATTTCTTTTAAATTTTTTAGTATTCAAAGTAAACATAACTATTAAAATTGAATTTGGTCTCTGTCCATATTTAAGGGGCTTCACAATGCCATATTGTAAAAAAATTAAGCGTTGTGCTCTAGGTCCAAGGTGAAGTGGGTTCGTTCCCCATCATGAACTGAGCCATAGTTAGAATCAAGTGGTCCTTATGATATTTGAGTGGTAGATAGAATACATATATATTTTTATTTTTAAAATGTGTTGAATCTTTAAATTTATTAAAATATATATATATATTTTTCAAAATGTACATGTATTTTTCAAATGCATATGTGTATCAAAATAGTGGTCCATTTATCAAATGGAATAATTCTAATTGCAATATTTTTATGGTTATCATTAATAACATTATTATGAAAACATTAATTTAATTCGACATTCTCATTCTCCTCTTAGGGAGTATGCTAGTATATATAATTTTTTATGCGGAAGGCATATTATAGAAATAACTTTCCATGAAAACCTGTCAAGGAAAAACCACCATCTTTCCACTTGTCACTCATCCTTTGGTCCTTTCTTGTCAGTTCCTTTGATTCTATTGAACGTGGAGCGATGAATGTAAATCCAAGGGTTGTAATGTTGAAAGCACGAATATAAATCCAAAGATGGTTGTACTGTAGTGACCTATCTGTTACCGCCGTCGCCTCCTTTCACATAGTTAAACTTTCTCCGACTGAGATTTGACACAAATAACACAAAATATTTGGTGCACATTCTGTGATGCTTTTCTATTTTCCCCATTTTCCATTAACGAGGCCAAGGAACTTGGAGCTATTTTAAGATTTGATCATACAAAATTCGAAGTCATTCATTGATTTGGGTTTGCCCTTGCCTATGATAAATGATGCAACACCCCTACCTCAACAGGTTCTACTTGACCTCCCAGTCTAAGGATCATTCTTAATCTCTTCCCGGTCTGATTGACTCTTTGATTGCCCCCATGAATCTTCAACACACAAGTGTTTCCACAGGTCCTTCTTAGGAGTTATGCCTATGCGAACAAGCACTAAACGCAAACTCTTACCCACGTGACCAACTGATATTTTGTGACTCTTGAATTATCGTCACGATGTTCACCACACTCCCGAATTTCAAAACGTCGAAATTCAAAGTGCTAGATCATTGTCTCCTGTTGATCTAGATCTAACGGCCGCTACTCCTCCTGAGCTTGTGAGTGTTGAAAGACACTTATCCTTAACCCTTCCGCTGATCTGCAAGATCCAACAATCCACGAAACTTCGGTGATTCTCCCTCTGAGAATTTCAACCATCCGTTCGAACCTCTCAAAGACTTCTGCCCAAAGACTTGGCATCTTTTTCCTCCTGAACTTAACTTTTTGCAAGGCGACTCTAGACCTCATCCTCCCTTCAAAATCCTTCCGAGTCTCTATCCTTCCTAAGCTTGTACTTCACTTCAAACTCAAGATTTCTAAGGGATTCTCTCACACACTTCTTTCAGCTTCTCGATAATCTCTAATTATATGAACTTCTTAGTTTTGTACAGTAACTCTTCAACCACTCACTAGGTTGGAAAAGTCTAAGACTTCAACCATCCCATGCACTCCTTGCATGGCTCTGTGCTATGTTCGCAGTTTTGCTAGTATAAGAACAACGATATCTCTCCTGAGATTTTTTGAGCTAAAACTCAGAACTTGTCAACGCACTCCTTGACGACCTTCACTGCACTCCTTGTAGGAATCCTCGGGATGAGAAACAATTGAAACTCATACTTCCTCTCTCACAGGAAAGATACACATAGCATTGAAACAAAATGAATAACAGAGAATATGAACCAACTGTAAACATACCATTCAATAGATGAAAACAGTGACCATGATACACCATGAAATGGAATCAAAGCATTCTTATATTAATTCTAGTGTCTCTATACATGGGTTCAATAGCAACGAATATCTTCTTATACCACTTCTACGATCTCAGTTCTCCTCTGCTCTCCCATTCTCTTGCTCTACAACTTACAATTACAACGAGAATAATTGATACAATACAATTCATATGAGGGAGCTTTCTAGAGTTTTCCCTCCTACAACTCTATTCTATCAATTTGAAATAAAGACTAAAGCTACTCTACCTTCATTACATTAAATGTCTACAGTCGACATATGAGAGCTACACTCAAGATCTGTGTTACAATATCCATATCATAAAAAAAAAAATATCCTCCCAGATATTAAATTAATTCTTTATCTTTTCAAATTCAAAACATTCTAAAAATGTGTGCTGGTGCATTTCCAGTTGTCCTTTGGTTTTGCACTCTCTTTTCTAGCTTGCTTATGATGCTCCTGCATCATACTCCTCTACTAAAAAATTCATGATCTCCAGTTCATGAGCTCCTGCACCGTCTTTCCATGTTCCTGGATATTTGTTTCACTTTCCCAACTGGCATCTTCAATCGGGTGTCCTTTCCACTTTGTCAGATATTCAAAATGTGTCTTCCTATGAGTCTTCTTGCTAACTCTCTGATCAATGATCTTTTCCATCTGCGACTTTTCAGCTACAGGCATCTGTTTAACCCATTGAACTTCCTTTTGATCCTCTGATCCCTCTGTTTCATCTTCTCTGTAAGGATATAGATCTTCTACATTGAATATGGGCGATATTCCTACCCCACCTGAAAATTCTATTTCATAAGCATTGGCCTCAAATTTCCTTATAATCTTACATGGCCCTATATTTTTCATCTTCAACTTATTGTATGTTCCCCTTGGGAACCTTTCTTTTCTCAGATGCACTAAAACTAAATCTCCCACTTCGAACTGAAGTTCTCTTCTATGCTGATTTGTTTTGTGCTTATATTCCTAGTTGGAATTCTTCAACAGCTCTCTGATTTTACTGTGGAGATCTTACATCTCTACTGCAAAATATTCTTCTCTAGCACTCCTGAATTCACTATGTTCTAAGTTCCTCAACTCAGATACTACTCTCGGCTGCATTCCATACATTATTTGAAATGGGCTCTGTCATGTGCTCCTATTAGGTGAGTCATTATATGCAAATTCCACTTGTGGAATAATCTAATCCCAATGACTGTGATGTTCAACTACTAAACTCCTTAACAAATCTCCCAAGATCCGATTTACTACCTCAGTCTGTCCATCCGTCTGAGGGTGATTTGTTGGGCTAAAAGATAAGTCTGATCCCATCTTCTTCCATGGTGTCCTCCATAAATGAACAACAAATTTGGTATCTCGATCTGGAACAATACTCTTGGGTAAGCCATGAAGTCTAACAACTTCTTTGAAAAACAAGTTTGCAATGTGTGTTGCATCACTGGTTTTCTGACATGGAACAAAATGTGCCATTTTTGAGAATCTGTTGACTACCACTAATATTGAATCACAACCTCTCTGTGTCCTTGGAATTCCTAACACAAAATCCATTCTTATCCCATCCCACAACCTCTTTGGTATTGGCAATGGTTGATACAATCCTGTATTCTATCTTTTCCCCTTTGTGTGCTGTCAAATTCTGCATTTGTTCACAAACTTCTTGACATTTGTCCTCATCCCTGTCCAATAATATAAGTTGTTCAATTGTGCAAATGTTTTTTCATGGATGAAATGTCCAACCAATCCCCCACTATGCTTTTCCTTCAGAAGATTCTCTCTCATAGAACTCTTTGGGATACACAACTGATTTCCTTTGAATAATAATCCATCATGAATTAAATATTCAATCCATTGGCTTCTATCTCTTAGAACAAGATTCTCACATGCTTCATAAGCATCCTTGAAATCTAAATCATCTTTGTACATATCCGTAAGGTTATCAAAACCTAAGGTCTTCACACGAAACTCCTGCAGAATCAAACATTTCCTTCTCAACACATCAACAATCTTGTTAGCAGATCTAGAAATGTGCTTTATAACAAAAGTAAAGTTCTACATAAATTCAACCCACTTCACGTGTTTTTGGTTCAATTTCTCCTGTCGAGTCATGAATTGTAAAGCATGGTTATCTCTATACAAGACAAACTCTTTCGTAACCAAGTAATGTCTCCATTTCTTCAATGCCTGTATGATTGCATAAAACTCTTTATCATACATGGAGTATTTCATCTTTATATCATTCAACTTCTCACTGAAGTATGTAATCGATCTATTGTCTTGGCTTAATACTTCTCCAATCATGAATCCACTTGTGTCACATCTGACTTGAAATGTTTTACTGAAATCCGACAGAACCAGAATTGGTTGTTCAATTATCTTCTCCTTTAGCAACTTGAAAATTTTCTCTGCTTCCTTTATCCAATGAAAATATTTATGTCTTTTCTTGACTATGTCCATCATTGGTACACTAATCCCACTAAAATTTCTAATGAACTTCCTGTAAAAACTGTCTAATACATGGAATCTTATGACTTCAAAGATATTCTTTGGTGATGGCCAATCTCTGATTGCTTTTACTTTCTCAGGATCCATCTTTAACTCATTCGAAGAGATCAAAAACCCAAAATAAATGAGTTCTCTCTTCAGGAAAGATGACTTATTCAAATTTATCAACAACTTCTCTTGCTGCAACCTCTTCATCACTAGGTTTAGGTGTCTCAAATGTTCCTCCTCAGTCTTACTGAAGATCAGTATATCATCAAGATACACACTTACAAACTTTCTAATGAAATCCTTCAAGACTTCATTCATTAATCTCATAACAGTACTTGGCTCATTCATCAAACCAAATGGCATGACAAGTCATTCATACAGTCCTTCATTTGTCTTGAATGTTGTCTTCCATTCATCACCTTCCCTCATTCGAATCTGATGATATCCGCCTTTCAAATCAATTTTTGAAAAAAACTTTGCCCCACTCAAGAAATCCATCAAGTCATCCATCCCAGGTAAAGGAAATCTATACTTGATGGTGATTTTTTTTATAGCCTTCGAGTCTGTACACATTCTCCATCCACCATCCTTCTTTGGACTTAACACTGTTGGCACTTCGCATGGACTCAAACTTTCTCTAACCAACCCTTTGTCCATCAAATCCTGGACTTTCTTCTTAACCTCTTCATTTTCTTGTGGAGTCAATCTGTACGCTGCTTTGTTTGGTAAAATCACTCCTGGTATAAGGTCAATGTGATGGCTTATACTCTTGATGGGTGACAACAAACAAGGTAAATCGTCCACCACAATATGAGCGAAATTCTCTAGCAGTTCCTGAATTTCCTCCGGTAGATCATCTATCTTGGTACTAGTCAAGATGACTCTAGGTTTTCTCACCACAACAAACTACATGTATTCTTCTTTCTTGACTTCATCCAGAAGTTCCTTCCCACTCATGAGAAGTATAGTATTGCTCGTTTCTGCTTTCACCTTCTTGTCTTCAATTGGCAGCAACATATGCGTCCTACCATTCTTCTCCAAGGTGTATGTGTTTGTTCTTCCATCATGAACAACATTTTTGTCATATTGCCATGGTCTCCCCAACAAAATATGACAGACATCCATGGGAATGACATCACATAAGATTTCATCTTAATATCCCCCTATTTTAAATTCAACTAAACATTGTTTAGTGACAGTTACCTGATGTCCTTTTTGCAACCACGAAACTTTGTATGGGCTCGGATGTGAAACTATCTCCAATTCCAGCTTCTCCACCATTTCTATGGATACTGGATTATCTGTGCTTCCACTTTCCACTATTACCTTGCATACCCTGTCTTTGGTATTGCAAGCAGTCCTAAATAAACTGTTCCTCTAGATTGGATTCTCCACCTCCTTCTCTAGCTTCAAGAGAATTTTCCTCATCGTTAAGGATCTTCCAACTTCTGCATCTTCTGCCTCAACATTTTGTCTTTGTGCTTCTAAAATGTGAGCTTCACCTCCATCCCTTTTTCTATCGAGACATTCAAAATATTTGTATCCGATCTTTCCACAGACAAAGCACTTTATTTCACCTCCTATGCCTCTTCCTCTTCCTCTTGCTCGAGGAAAAGTGTTCTTATCGACATATTGTCTTCCTTGTGAACTTCCTCCTCTTCCAGGGTGAGTGTGAAGTTTCTTTTTGTCATCCTTGGGCTTCTATACTATGTCTTGGGAAATTGCTTTGCCTCTTCTCTGACTTCTACCTTTTCCCCTTTAACCTTGCTTTTGGGACAATTTTTCTTCTGCCTTTCAAGCCATTTGATAAGCATATTCTACATTTTTGATGGTTACCATGCTCATCTCATCCTGAATGTCATATCTCATACCATTCATGTATCTAGAGAAATTTTCATCATCACTCTCACGATGACCAGCTCTAATGTTTATCATGTAGAACTATTCAGTGTATTCCTTCACTGCCATCCCTTTCTGTTTCAAATTATGCATTCTTTGAAACATATTGATTTGGTAATCCCTGGGTATAAACTTGTCTTTCATCTTTGCGACCATCCTATCCTAGCTTTTTATTCTTTTCTTGCCTTTGCAACGCCTGTCAACCTGCGGTTCATCCCACCACAGTGATGTATGTCCTTTAAGTCTAGTGACAACATGTTTTACTTTTTTTATCCTCTTCTATATATTCATAATCGAAGTACTTATCTAGAGCTCTAAACCAATCTAGCAGCTCCTCAACATCTATGTTTCCCTTATACATTGGAATATCCATTTTTTCTCTGGCCCCTATTTTTGCAACAACTCTAAATAGACGTTCTTTTGTAGCATCTTTGACTACAACTTCTTCTTCGTCGGGTCTTGCTTCATTCTCATTCTCGAATTCACGGACATCTCCAGCATCAACTGTCCATTTCTGTGTTGTCTCCATAGCATCTAGTCGAGCACGAAGTTCTCTCATTTCCCTTTCCATGGATAGGTCAGGCATTGGTCTCTCTTAATGTCTTCTGGGCGACATTGTTTTAAACCTACTTCTCTGCTATAGAATTTCAAAGTCTGATCTATGATACCACCTAATGCAACACCCCTACCTCAAAAAGTTCTACTTGACCTCCTGGTATAAGGATCATTCTTAATCTCCCCTTTGAGTCTGATTGACTCTTTGATTCCCCGCAGGAATCTTCAACACATAAGTGTTTCCACAAGTCCTTATTAGGAGTTATGCCTGTGTGAAGAAGCACTAAATACAAACTCTTACCCACGTGACCAACTGATATGACCAAAAACTTTTCCCGAAAAGGTATTTCAATTTTCGCGACTTCGTGATTTTTGATGTGAGTCCCTCTGACTCCTCCAATCCCCGAAACCCAAAATGGGATGATGGTTCACTAGATCCTCCCTTAACTTTTCAACTATATGACCTTAGTCACGTCCTGGGGTCCACCTCCGAGCGCGTTGGGATTTCGTGACTCGTGAGTTCATGATACAACGCTCCTTGGTTTCCCCAAAGTCCGAACTCGTGACTTCTTTGTTGCGAATCAAAGGTCCAGATCCTCCTATGATCTGACGGTCCATATCCTTTCAGGATTTTGCGAATCGTGATTTCGTGACTCCCGACTTCTCGTCACAATGTTCACCACGCTCCCAAATTCTGAAATGCCGAAATTCAAAGTGTTATATCATCGAATCCTGTTGATCCAGATCCGACGACCACTACTCCTACTGAGCTTGTGAGTGCTGAAAGACACTCAACCTTAACCCTTCCACTAATCTGCAATATCCAATGGTCCACGGAACTTCGGTGATTCTCCCTTTGAGAATTTCAACTGTTCGTTCGGACTTCTCAAAGAATTCTGCCCAAAGACTTGGCGTCTTTTTCCTCCTGAACTTAACTTTCTGTGAGGCAACTCTAGACCTCGTCCTCCCTTCGAACTCCTTCCAAGTCTCTATCCTTCCTGATATTGTACTTCTCTTCAAACTCAATATTTCTAAGGGATTCTCGCACATAGTTCTTGCAGCTTCTCGATAATCTTTGATTATCTGAACTTCTTAGTTCTGTGCACTCCTTGCAATAGTAAGTCTTCAACCGCTCAATGGGTTGGAAAATTCTAAGACTTCAACTAACCTGCTCACTCCTTGCATGGCTCTGTGCTATATTTGCACTTTTGCTGGTATAAGAACAACGATATCTCTCCTGAGCTTTTCTGAGATAAAACTCAGAACTTGTCAATGCACTCCTTGCGGACCTTCACTGCATTACTTGTAGGAATTCCCAGGATGAGAAACAATTGAAACTCATACTTCCTCTCTCACAGACTTCATACATTCAACATGAAATCAAGAGAAACATACACATAGCATTGAAACAAAATGCATAACAAAGAATATGAACCAACTTTAAACATACCATTCAATAGATGCAAACAGTGACCATGATACACCATGAAATGGAATCAAAGCATTCTTATATTAATTCTAGTGTTTCTATACACGGGTTCAATAGCAACAACTATTTGCTTATACCACTTCTACGATCTCAGTTCTCCTCTACTCTCCTATTCTCTTACTCTACAACTTACAATTACAATGAGAATAATTGATGAAATACAATGCATACAAGGGAGCTTTCTAGATTTTTCCCTCCTACAACTCTATTCTATCAAATCGAAATAAAGACTACAACTACTCTACATTCATTACATTAAATGTCTACAACTGACAGATGAGAGCTACGCTCAAGATATGCATTAAAATATCCATATCATAAAAAAAAAATATCCTCCCAGATATTACATTAATGCTTTATCTTTTCAAATTCAAAACATTCTCAAAATATGTGCTGGTGAATTTCCAACTTTCCTTTGCTTTTGCTCTCACTTTGATGGCTTGCTTACAATGCTCCTGCATCAATAAACCTTTGTTCAACCGCTGATAGTTTGTTGGCATTGAACCTCCAGATATGATGGTGCAAGAAAGGAAGGCATATAACACCCTCTAATTAGAGTTTTCAAAAGAAAATTATGTCTATGAAGAAGGGATAGAGGAGATATGGAGTTGTAGTGGTGTTTTTTGTGCTGCTATATGTGCTCGTTCCATTGGTACCATTGCTCAGAATCTATGGTGGATTTCCGAGCAATAAGTTTATCTGAGCCTAGTTCATTTTTTATTTGATTTGAACCCCCCTTTACATAGACTGTTGTGTCTTGGGAATCTGGCTTTGGAATACTTGGGCAGGGGAACTTACAAGTTTTTATGAAACCCATTTCTAGAATTTGTGGTCCAGGTGTTTTACATTTTTTGGTACCATTTTATCCCTTTGTTGTATACTCAAACAATTGGCATTTGATTATTACCTAGATCCTCAACACCGTGGGTGATTTTAGGTTAGTGTTTGCATTAGATCTGGCTGAATAGCAGGTAGTGTGAGGCGCATTTTAGAATTTTATGAGTTTGCAGGTTCATGTTTTTGATCTTTACTTCTGCATTGCCATGCTCAACTACTTAGGTTGAGTGTGGGGTTTGAGGGAAGATATAGTTTAAGGTTATTGGATGTGGGAACATTAGGTGTCAAATTTTATAGAGCACAGGAGAAGGGTTTCAAAATAGTGAGTCCTTAAACCCCAATGTTTGGATAATGAAATGAAATGCATCTTCCTCAGGAGACCCAAACAAAATATTAAGACTATTTTGTCAGAGCTTAGACTCATATACTAGTAGGATTGAATTATTGCTGGGTGTGTTGAAGTATTTCATCAATATGTTTGTGGTTTTTTAAATATATTTCCAACAATGTAAAATGCAGCTCCTTGTGGAGCATATTGCCTGGCCAATTTATTAGTTTTATAGTGCTTCTAAAATCTTAAAAGTTGTCCTTCTTTAAATCTCCTAAATAGTTTTAGTAGAACTGAGCTAGAGAGAAAGTAGAGGTCCCCAATTTGATGCCCCCTATGTTTCCCATCATGGTGTACCTTGTGTCATTTGCTAATGATAGATCTATGTCTTGTGAGTAAGGAGGATCTGTATTTATATGGAAGCATGAATTTTGGTTTAGTGGTGACTAGGCGGTGACAAATGCTATCCAGTAGTAATGTTTCTTTATTTGACGTCTTCACTAGCCTATGGATACCCTTTGTTATGAGGAACCTACATGTGATAGAGTACCATTGAACAACTTGATCTTATTTTGAAAATTTGAATCCTTTTTATCTCTTTAACATCAAGGAAGTCATTTCGTTGTTCTGTAATCTTTTGTGTGTTTATGTTGGAGGCTATATGTATGATGAAGGCCCTCCAACACTAGTGATAATACCCATATTTGGTTTTGGTTTCACAATTGAGAGTAGTTTATAACAAACCTAATTTGTGCTTAGTCATGATAGTCTTCATTGTTTAGTATTGTTGGTGTAATGTCCAATGGCTTGAGAGCAAGAAAATATTACTATGATTTTTTGTGAAAACCAATCCATTTTATTCTTTTTCAAAAGTGCCAGATCAAAATAGAGATGCATTACCCTTAAACAATAAATCGAGCTAGAACTTTCTTTGTTCAATAAATTGAAAGATTCTATAAGATGTTTTGACCTTAAATCCAAAGTCTCAAGGGTGGTTAAAGGATGCTTTGCGCTATAATATTTCTTCTTCCCTGCGACATATCTACATTGTAAACTTTATTTTCCATACTTCAACCCTCTTTACACAATTCATCATCCAAGTGTCCCTAAAAACAACAATTCTCCAGCTTATGCAAATGCAGGGATGAATTAAAAATAATAAAATTTATAATGGTCATAAAATGATGCATATTCCATACTTTAAAAGGAACATATTCCAAATTTCAAGAGTAGTTGCTTACAAAAATGAGGTAGGACTTATAACTATTTTTACTGTATTTTAGTTTTCAAAGTTAAAGGAAGACTGATTTTAACAAATATAATACCAAAAAATTCTATTAAAACAACAACGTCAACCCATTTCCCAAGGCTAACTCTCCACTAGACTGGTAAATCCATTAGATCATTCAACCATGGGACCGGGCATGCTAGATTTTACAAACGAGGCTAATAGAAGGAAAGTGTAGCACAAGAATAAGTTAGCCATCTGAAACTCCATTTTGCAACGAAACCAATTGGACGATAGAAGAGAGTGCACACATAACTCAACATTTAAATAGCTCAACTTTTAACAACATGAGTTGTTGGGTGTTTAAGTAGCTCTACATGCTGATGTGATGTCAGGCGTAGCTCAAATTGATGATGTCAGAGATTTACTTCACCTATATTGCAAGTTGTGCACGTTGGCTTCTGAACAATGCTTGGGTTTTCAAATTCACCCTACCCATCGATTGAAAGTTTTCAACTTCAAACATTTTTGTCTTTCATTTTATATCTTATGTTAAATTTTTCAAATTTATAAATTGTCACTCTTTTTATTCATCTAAATATAGTTACTATGGTTGCTAAATTCTTTGCAACTCATTTGATTTTCATGCTTACAAATCCATCTAAATATGGTTACTATGGTTGTTGAATCCTCTACCACTAATTTGATTTTTCACGCTCAAGTCCGAACTTGCACGGATGTTTAGACGTAAATCCCGTCCCTTTTCAATTGAATTAATTAGGTTCTTAGTTAATGGTTTGAGCAAACAATGATTTGAGAGAGTAGGATATGCTGTTGAGATAACATTTTCTTTGTCTCTATAGAGCTTTGAAACTGATTCTGTTTGGGGAGTGAGCTCAGTTTCCTATCCCTTTTCAATTGAATTAAAATTAATTATATTTTTAATAAGATAAATAAAAATTTGAAGAAGATTACAATTTTTTATTATATTTCATTTTCAGTTTTATGCAAATTTATAATATATCATTTTTATTCATCTATCTACTGAAAATTAACTATTAACCATATCATCATTGTGAGTATGTACGATGTTTCATTAAAGGTTTTGAAATTCAAGTTTCCAATTGGAATAGATAGTGGTGTTGTTTTTCCTCAGACATTGATAAAAAATTCAAAGAAGCCAAGGAAATGCAAATACTTGTGGAGTGATACTCAAAATAGAAATGGCTCACGAAAACAGAGGATATGAGCTGCGGGAAATGACATAGTGGGGCATTGTTTATATAACTGAAGATCTGTTGGAATACTGAGAGTGGGGGTGAATCAATATGAGCACTTTATACCTGTTTTAACCAAAATATATATTCTTTCACTTTATCAACAATGTTCAACAATTTATCGTCAATGTATCATCTATGATTGCATTCAATATATCATGAGCATATAATTATAAACAACATCATATCAAATACACAGTACACCATTATTTACATGGAAACCCAAATGGGAGAAAACTAAAGAATGATTTCTTATATGTATCAATAATTCATTCATAGGAAGCACCAACTTCTCCATTATCGAGTTGCAACTCGAAGGAGGTTACAACCCCCTATTTACAGGATCCAACCTAAAGGAAGCTACAACTCCCTAAATTCTCTGGCTGCAACTCCCTGATTCTACGACCTCAACCAAAAGGAGGATACAACCCCCTTTCCTTTCCTCGTCCTGCCACCCTGAAGTATAAGTGTATACCAACTATCACTACCAAAATCACTGCCACTGTCACTACCACTGTCAGTGTCATTGTTACTGTCACATCAAATTATAACCTGTCACTGTTAACTTGTCCAACCTATCACTCTCACCGATACTCAACCATATCCTCTCACATGGATCATATACCAAGGACACCTCTCAACCATATGTCCAACATCACCAACACATGCCTCTACCAATAATGTACCAATATCATCAACATACCATCACATGTATGTGTCTTAACCATATACCAAAGTATGTACCAAACCATTAACTTGTACCATACCAAGCATCAATCATGTACCACAACCTGTAACACAAAAAGTGCATCAACCATGCACCAACACCTATACCAAACTATGCATCAACCATGCACCTTAACATGTACCATATTCCTCAACCATCAACCATGTATACCAAGTACCAATCATGTACCATACCATGTATCAATCATGTATATCAGCAATGTACAATAATACATGTACCATATACCATATACCATGAAATGTGTCTCAACCATATACCATATCACTCTCAATAATTCCATGTTCCATAAGGTAAGAATCATGTATATGTCAATATCACAAAGATGTGCCTCTAACAATGAACCATAAAAACCATATACCAAGTACCAAGAGTATGTCTCAATCATGTAACAATATCACCTCAACCATATGAAATCATGTACCATCAAGGGCCTCCAAGACATGCCTTAAGCATGTGCCATACCATCCAAGATACAATCCTAAAAAAAATACATAAAAGACATACCTTTACTCATGAAATCCTGAAGAATACCATCTCAAATCCTATAGCAACTGTGTTGTACCATCAAACCTTGTTGCAACTCATTTGTACCTTATTTTTCAAATCTTTTTCTCATATAAGCGATCTATCCTCCTGCATCCTACATATGTATGCAATCTGTCCTTTTGCAACTCACGTATGTACGCGATATGTCCTTATGCAACTCACGTATAACCTCAAAAAAATAGGGTTTCCAGTTTTCTGCAACTTTGAAACTTTCTCTCCTTCAGACTCCTTCATTTCCTCAAAACATCATCGTCAAATTCAACCTCAGATTCACTAATAGATTTACCAAAAGATAGACCATAACACTCATATGATAGATATTCATTGTAAGTGTGTGTGTCAATGAGAGACTCTTTGAGGTGTATTTATACTTGTGCTAGGTAACGTATTTCCTTATTTTAGGGGTTTCTTGTTACAACCATTTTACCCTTTCACCAAGACATGTAACAAACTAGGGGGTCCTTGACCACTCTTTGGGGCTTTGAACTTCACAAGGCCATATCTCCCTAACCGTGAGGAACCACATGGTGTTTCACATGTCACCGGAAACGAAACGACATGTAATATCCATCTATGATAGTCTTACCTGCAATTTCATTGTACTTCATGTTCATATTCCTTAATAAGCATCAGGTCCCATAACCACATCTCCATGGCTACATGTAGACTACATAAAATGTACCCAATTAACTCACCATCAATCTCAATCATACAAATTTCAATCAACTTTCCAACATCTCTGGACCTCTCCAAGGGTTGACATCAATCTCTAAGGGTTGACATCAATCTCCAAGATCACTCTCCAAAGGTTGACATTAATGACAACCAAGTGTCCAACAATCTCCCCCTTTGGAATTTATAGCAACACAAACATTGATGGAAACACTTAGACATGGAAACACTCATGCTCATTCTCCCCCTGTGATCATCGCTCCTCATCAATGTTTCTATATCTCCCCTTTGACATCAATGGAAAAGGGTATCTCCCCTCGTGGTTTCTCCTTTTGTCTTCATGCCTCTATTCTTTCTCTTCTTCTTTGACCAAAGGTTAAATCCCCCTGTCGATATGTCTCTTCCTGATACTGTACCTTCTCTAACCAATCGTGGGAAAAAGAATAGCTCCCCCTGTGGGTATGTCTTGATGTCTATATGCTACTAATCTTCCTGTTTTGATCTCTCTCTCTGATTATTTTTCTTCCCTTGAATTTTCTGTAATATGTATATCAATGTAGGGCTACCTGTATATGTTTCATTTCCTCTCTTCTAGTGTTTTTTATTGTCCATTGGTGCTTCCTCTTGAATTCCACTGAAATATATAAAAATAAGTCAAAATTTGATTTCTTCATTTACTTGACATGTTCACTTGACCATATTGTTCAACAATGTCCTTCTAATGATATAATTTCTGCTAATATTTTCTCTTTACCTGTTTTGATGTGCCTTTCACTATTTTCCTTTCTGATTCCAACTAATTCCACTAATTCCAATTGTAAATCCAGTGCTATGCATATTCTTTGACCCATGATCTCTATACCTGATAAGCATCTCACAAATACATCTTTGTCCATATGTCACAAACTATTCATAACCCTGCTACTCAACTATCCACAATGCTGACCCATCTGTCACTATACCATTCTGAAGACTTCTCTTGAATATACTACAACTTATCATCACATGTTCTTGTTCATCAGACCGAATCAAAATATGTCCATTGATCTAATCTATCTTCTCATAAAACTCTGCATGTCTGTAACAACCTGTACTGAAGATATCCCTACCTGACTACATATGTGCAATAGAATCATAAAATTCTTTCTGCTAACTAGTACATGTGTGGGAACACTACTTCTCAACCGATAAATCTATTACTCTATACTTCTACTATCTGATTTCTCTAAATATGTCTCTGTAAACACTTCATATTGCTCAAAATATGGTTCTTTGATCTGTAGTATCTACTTCATGCACTCCCATTGTTCAACATACATATTTACTGTGAGTCTCCAAGCCAGATGGCTCAAAAAAATACTCGCATTGATGCTGAGTAATCTTCCTCTTCATATGTAGATTCATCATCTTTCCAAACTATGACTTATTCCTTTCCGCTTGTGGATTGATCTTGCACTATAATTCCTGAAATTACAATCTCTTGAACCTGTTCTTTATTCACCTACTCTTATTTTCTTTCTTGTACTACTGCAAATTCTGCGATCTCTGGGACCTAGTATTTATTCACCTGTTCTTCTTTTTTTTCATTTCTTCTCCAAACCTTCGTATATTTGACATATTTCTTTTTCCCTGTAGATTTATCTTCATCTTGTACTATTTCCAATCCTACGTGTATGAATTTTGGGTGTCCTTTATTCGCATGATCTTCCTTTTCTTGTTCTTGTTTTCTTTTCCAAGCCTTATTATATCTAATATCAGTGTTCTTTCTCAAATAAGTATCCATCATGATTCTACAATCACGAGCTATGTGTCCATAGTTATGGAACTTGTAACATTCAATATCATGTGGGGCCACGTAAGATTTTATTGTTTGAACATTTCTTTCATAAGCCCTGTAATATTCAACCTTATGTCCAAATTTAGTACAATAAAAACAATGACCATAAAAGAAATTTACATACCTGGGAGTGAATGATATTCTTTGTTGTGTAGTCCTTTTGAATTCCTGCCTTGGTTGATGATGATATTATCTTCTGTGGATTGCCTCATTATGGTTGAAACTTATTTGTTGCCTAAATGTGGAAGGTCTCGTTGAATATGTATCTCTATTATACTCATTCTTCTTTGATTCTTGATGACCATGATTCCTTCCTTTGATTACTTCTTCATAACTCACTCTTTTATTCATTCTTCTTTTCTAGCAACCTATAATACTTCTCATCATTCTCTACTGCTGATGTGGATGTTTCTGTCTCTTCAATGTTCTCACTGAGCTTGACAATTTTACTTCTCAATGTAACAACTTCTTCTTTAAGATTGTCAACCTCTTCTTCTTTTTTAATCAAATGAATATTCATGGCTTATTCTGTTCACTTTGCTTCTTCAAGTTGTATCTTCAAGGAGATGATTTCCTTTCCAAGTCTTCTTTTTTCTTGACCAAATTCTACTTCAAGTTGATTTAAATCTTCAGTTCTTTCCTTAAGATGGTCTATCAAAATATTCTCTCTCTTTTCTGCTTCCTTTCTTTCGGTTTCCAAACACTGCTTCCCTTTCATTGATTCCTTTCTTAGTGCTTCTATTTCGACTTCCAAACACTACTTCTCTTCCATCTGACTATTGAATGTTTCTTCAATCTTTTTGGCTTCTTCTAGCTAAGCGTTTAGTTTCACTATGACCTGTTGGGATTCTTCTGAACTTTTTTGAGAATTCTTCTTGACTAATTGTTCCTCAAGTAACTTGTTCTTCTTGCTTTATTTTGTTAGGTCATCCAGAGAACTGATTAATTTTTCTTCAAAATCATTTTCCTTTTCATTCTTCAAATAAGGGAATTCAATTTCAAGATGTCTGCGCTCTTCACAAGTAAAGAAAAATAACTCAATTCTGTTGATTTCACACTCTTCTTCTTCTCAATCTGTCTGAAACGATGAGCACATTTCTTCTTGTTTTGTACCTGCATATTCTTTATCATTATCTGGATTTTTGATGGGGGATTCCTCAAAGTAGAGATCATGTAGCTTATCCCAAAGTTCTTTAGTTGATGAACATTGTCCCACTTTTTCCTTTACTGAATCAAGTAATCCTTCCAAGATAAAATCCATGGATATTTTGTTGTTCCTTCTCAATTCCTTCTTGGATACATGCTTTGGGTTATTTGTAGCATTGTATCCTTTAACAACTGAGTTCTAAACATCATATCCTTGTGCATGTAAAAATACCTCATATCCTGCAACTCCACATTTCATACTTCAGACCCTTCGACTACTGAACATTGGTGCTCCATTCATACTGTACTCCATCATCTACCTTCTAGTGGGTAAAACATTTTCTTGAAGGAACCGACTCTCATACCAATTGTTGGAATACTGAGGTGGGGGGGGTGAATCAATATGAGAACTTTATACCACTTTTAACCACAATTTATATTCTTTCACTTTATCAACAATGTTCAACAATTTATCATCAATGTATCATCTATGATTTCATTCAATATATCATGAACATATAATCATAAGAAACATCACATCAAATGCATAGTACATGAATATTTATGTGGAAACCCAAATGGGAGAAAACCACATAATGCTTTCTTATATATATTAAGAATTCATTCATAGGAAGAACCAACTTCCTAATTCTCTAGGTGCAATTGGAAGGAGGCTACAAACCCCTATTTATAGGCTCCAACATGAAGGAATGATGCCGACATCCTCCCAACACAACCCGCAGGTCGAAAGGTCCACGTCAGCTCAGGATCTTTCCTTTCACACAGCCCGAATAACTCTAACGCTCTTTTACTTCCCTATCGGGAAATCTGCACCCACAACAATCCTCTTCATGGGATCCCCTCTTTACACTCGGGGGATCGAACTTCGCAACTTCGTGAGGTCAGTGGTTGAGAATTGGACTCTCGAATCCCCGAAACCCGACAACCAGTCAATGCTGACCTTTTCCTATCGGGGTTTTTCCTATTGCGATTTCGTGACTCAGGATGTCAAGAAACTTGTTTTACCGACCCCCGATTCCCGATATGCCAAAACTCCAACACACGTGAGAATTTGACTTTTCAACGCCACTTCAACCCTGTCAGGATTTCGCACTTCGCAATATCATGAATCCTAATGCATATGTTTCGAGACTTCTCACCACGAAACCCCCAAATAGTGTGCCACCTATCCCCCTCACTGTCTCGTGTGGCCCCACGCTATTCTCTTAGCCTTTCGGGATATCGCGTATCGGAATATCGCGATTCCTGTTGCTACGTTTACGGAGTTTCAACCCACGAAACCCTGATATGGAATCCACGTGTAAACCCGACGGCCCTTGTGGCTCGGATCTACGGTCCTGCCCCGCCTGAGCTTTGAACCCTTTGACGCTTTCACGATAACTCTCCTACTTCTCTGTGAGATCTAACAGCTCACGAAAATTCATGAATTATCCTCAGAGAATTCCGATCGTTCACTCCTCCTTTGGCGATTTCTGTGAATGACCATGTATTCCTCCATGGAACTTGTCCACCTGTGGCGCAGACTTGCGATGCTTCTTACACACTTCCAGTCATAGCTTCCCTGCACTGTCCTTCAACAATTTCGAAGGCCTTATCCTTCTTGAGATTTCTTATAACTCAAAACCTTAGATAAGACTCTTGCACGCACTCCTTGCGGAAACCCTTCAGACACTTCTAAGTGCTGAATCCTTTCAACTTTGCGCACACCTATAGCAGCAGTCTCTCAATGCTTCACTCAGGTCCACAACCCTAAGACTTCACTCGGCCTGTGCACTCCTTGCACAACTCTTGTGCCCAACTGCACTTCTGAATGAACGAGAACAAAAGCTACCCTATCTGAACCCTCTGTCAACACACTCCTTGCGAACAATTCGACTGCACTCCTTGCAGGAACCCTTTGGCTCAGATAGAGAAACAATTGAAACTCATTCCTACTTCCTTTCAGACTTCAAACTCAAACATGAAATCATATACACAACACATAAAGAAAATTTATAACAGGAAGCAAAAATTCATGAGCATATCATTCAACATCAATACCCAGAGAACAAACACAAAACCATGAATTTGAATCAATCTCTTTCTATTAATCCAAATATCTGTACATGGGTGTTCTTACATAGCTCTCTGCTTCTCTTCTCTCTATGCTCATTCCTCCATAATGTTACAATACACAATGAGGGTGTCTATATCCCGTTTCCCTCTTGTGCTCTCAACAGTTTAATCTAGAATTAAATTCTATCTACCCGCATTAACTACTTTAAATGCCTTCTACCTACTAAGGATGAGAGAAAATCACTCAAGGTCCAGTTAAATTATACAAAGGTGCTTCTTCTTAATGGCTTCATTTATGATTGAACATCAACTTTAAGGTGATTTCAAAATCTGTGCTGGCACTTGTCCAGCTGTCTGATTATCTCCGCGTTGGCTCGCTTGATGTTGGCGATGCTCCTGCATCATACTCCCTTGCTTGAAAAATTTCATGGGCTCCTGTCCATGAGCTCATGCACGGTCTATCCATGCTTTTGTATCTCCGCTTCATTCTCCCAGTTGGCATCTTCAACTGGATGGCCTTTCCATTTGAACAGATACTCGAAGTATTCTTTCCGCCTGGTCTTCTTGCTCACTCTTTTATCCAATATGCACTCCATCTGCGACTTATCTGCAATTGGCATCTGTTTTTTCCACTGAACCACTGGCTGCTCATTTCCAGTCCCTGTTTCTTCAACTTTATATGGGTACAAATCCGAGATATTGAATATCGAAGAAATTTTGATCCCATTGGGTAATTCAATCTCATAAGCATTCGCCCCAAAGTTATTCAAGACCTTACATGGCCCAATTTTCTTCATCTTTAGCTTATTATATGTTCCTCTCTGGAACCTTTCTTTCCTCAAATGTGCCAGAATCAGATCACCAACCTCAAACTGAAGTTGTCTCTTATGTTGATCGACTCTGCGCTTATACTCTTGACTTGAATTCAACAGTCGCTCCTTCACCTGCCTGTGACGTTCCTTCATCACCTCTACAAATTCTTCTGCACTAGAACTCCTAGTCGTAGTCTGTTCTGAATCCCTCAGCTCAGAAATTCCCCTTGGCTGCATGCCATAGACAACCTGAAATGGACTCTTCCCGGTGCTCCTGTTAACTGAATTGTTATAAGCAAACTCTTCCTACGGTAATATGTTGTCCCACTGGTTGTGGTGTCCTGTCACCAAGCTTCTCAGCAAGTCTCTTGGACTTGTGTTTACCACTTCTGTCTGTCCATCCGTCTGAGGATGATAAGATGAACTAAATGACAAGTTAGTTCCCAGCTTCTTCCATAAGGTCCTCCAAAAATTCCCTATGAATTTTGTGTCTCGATCCGAAACTATGCTTTTGGGTAAGCCATGAAGTCGAATGACCTCTTTGAAAAACAGATTCGCAATGTGAGTTGCGTCATTGGTCTTCTGACATGGAATGAAGTGTGCCATCTTGGAAAATCTATCCACCACTACAAAGATTGAATCACAACCCCTTTGTGTCCTTGGCAACCCTAGTACAAAATCCATGCTAATTGCATCCCACGGTCTCTTTGGTATTGGCAATGGTTGATAGAATCCCGCATTCTGCTTCCTCCCCTTCGAATGCTGGAAAATTCTACATCTATCCATGAACCTCTTGACATTTTCTCTCATTCCCAGCCAAAAATATGATTCATTCATCTTTGCGAATGTCTTTTCGTGACCAAAGTGTCCTACCAATCCTCCACTGTGTTTCTCCTTTAGCAAGTTCTCCCTCATGGAGCATTTCAGAATACACAGTTGATTACTCCTAAACAACAATCCTTCTTGAATCATGTATTCTATCCACTGGCTTCTATCTCTGAGAATTGGATTCTCAGCTTCTTCATACGCCTCTTTAAAATCCTGATCATCTGCGTACATGCCCCTGACGTCATCAAAACCCAATGTTTTGACTTTGAACTCCTGCAACAACAAACACTTCCTGATCAAAGCATCAACCACTTTGTTAGCAGTACCCAAAATATGTTTTATCACAAAAGTGAAATTCTGCATATACTCAACCCATTTGACATGTTTCTGATTCAACTTCTCCTATTGAGTCACAAACTACAATGCATGATTGTCACTGTATAAGACAAACTCTTTCGGGATCAAGTAATGTCTCCATTTCTTCAATGCTTGAACAATAGCATAGAACTCCTTATCATAAGTGGAGTACTTCACTTTCGCCTCATTCAGCTTCTCGTTGAAATATGCTATCGGCATGTCTTCCTGGCTCAAGACTGCCCCTATTGCAAATCCGCTTGCATCACATTTCACCTGAAATGTCTTCTGGAAATATGGACACACCAGAACTGGTCGTTCCGTAATCTTCCTCTTCAACAGATTAAAATTTTTTTCAGCTTCTTCTGTCCAATGAAAAGACTTGTGTCTTTTCTTCACTTTATCCATCATTGCTGCACTAATTCCACTCAAATTCCTGATGAATTTTCGGTAGAAAATAGCCAATCCGTGAAAACTTCTCACCTCAAAGATATTCCTCGGTGATGGCCAATTCTTAATCACTTCCACTTTATCTGGATCCATCCTCAACTCATTTGCAGAAATAACAAACCCCAAGTAAATGAGCTCTGTCTTCATGAATGAGGACTTCTTCATGTTTATCAATAGCTTCTCCTGCTGTAACCTCTGCATTGATGTAGCCAAATGCTTCAGATGCTCTGCCACTATTTTACTGTAAACCAGTATGTCATCTAGACACACAATAACAAATTTTTCGATGAACTCCCTCAGGACTTCGTTCATCAACCTCATGAAGGTACTCGGCGCATTTGTTAAGACAAATAGCATAACAAGCCATTCATACAACCCTTTGTTTGTTTTGAATGTTGCCTTCCACTCATCACCTTCTCTCATGCGGATCTAATGATAACTGCTTTTCAAATCAATCTTTGAAAAATACTTTTCTCCACTCAAGCAATCCATCAGATCATCCATCCTCAGCAATGGAAATCTGTACCTGATGGTTATCTTGTTGATCGCCCTTGAGTCAGCACACATCCTCCAGCCTCCATCTTTCTTCGGACTATGTACTGTTGGAATAGCACATGGACTCAAGATTTCCTTGACAAAACCTTTGTCCAACAAGTCTTGGACTTGCCTTTTAACCTCTTCATTCTCTTGCGGTGTCAGTCTGTACGTGGATTTGTTTGGCAAACTAGCTCCTGGTATGAGATCAATGTGATGACTCACACTTCTGATTGGTGGCAACGAACGAGGTAGTTCGCCCACTATAATGTCAGCGAACTCTTCCAACAGTTCCTGAACTTCTTCTGGTAAATCATCCACCCTTGTGCTGGTCAAAACAATCCTAGGATTTCTGACCACAATGAACTGTGGACCCTCCTTCTTCTTAACCTCTGTAAGAAGTTCCTTCCCACTCATGAGAAGTACAGTGTTGCTTACTTCAGGCTTCACCTCCTTATCCTTAAATGGAATCAACATGTGTGTCTTCCCATTCTTCTCTAGGGTGTATGTGTTCATTCTTCCATCATGAATCACATTTCTGTCATATTTCCATGGTCTACCTAGGAATAGATGACAAACATCCATAGGAATGACATCACATAATATCTTATCATTATATCCACCTATCTTAAATTCAACTAAACATTGTTTAGTGATAGTTACATGGTGTCCTTTTTGTAGCCACGAAACTCTATATGGGCTTGGATGATCAATCGTCTCTAGCTCCAGCTTCTCTACCATCTCCGTAGAAACAAGATTATCCGCACTACCACTGTCTACAATGACCTTGCATACCCTGTCCTTGGTCTTGCAAGCAGTCCTGAAAAGTCTGGTCCTTTGGACTGAACTCTCCATCTCCTTCTCTGGTGTCAAAAGGACTTTTCACATCATCAACGATCTTCCACCTTCAGCGTCTTCTGCCTCAACATCTCGCCTCTTCACTTCGGCGATGTGAGATTCTCCACTTTCCTTCTTCTTATCTGGACACTCGTAAGACTTGTGCCCATTCTTTCCACATGTGAAGCATGTGATTACTCCACCTCTTCCTCTTCCTCTACCTCTAGTACGAGGAAAAGTGTTGTTGTCAGCATAATCTCCTCTCTGCTCAGTATGTTTCCCTCTCTGTGAGGTTCCACCTCTCTCAGTTTGAGTCTGAGGCTTCTTCCAGTCCTCCTTGGGCTTTTGGAATTTATCCTGGGCAACCAATTTGCCTCTGGGCTGACTTCTGCCTCTGCCTCTCTGCTTTCGGCTCAACTTCTCTTCTGCTTTCAGAGCCATCTGATAAGCATCTTCCACCGTTCAGATGGTTACCATGCTCATCTCATCCTGGATATCATATCTCAGGCCATTCATATATCTGGCAACTTTTTCATCATCGCTCTCCCGATGAGTCCCATGGATGATTTTAGGGGCTAAATTTCGCTCATGGGATAATTTTCCATGGTTTTTCCAAAAACGAGATTCGTTATTTTAAAAATGAATCGCCCAAATTCTATAGGATAAAATTATTTTACCTTAAAAATTGCCAAAATTTTATAAAAACTATATAAAATCTTTATAAATTTCAATATTTTTACAAAAATATTTCCAAACATTTATAGTTGGCATATGAAGGATTAGTAAGATTCGCCAAGGTTTCTACATTTAAAAAAAAAATTCCATCCTTAAAATCATCCCTGCCGATGACCTTCCCTGATGTTCAGTTTGTAGAATTCCTCAGTGTATTCTTTCACTGACATCAGCTTATGTCTCAGGTTCTGCATCCTCCTGAACAGAGAAATTTGATAGTCCCTAGGGATGATTTTTGCCTTCATTTTCGCGATCATTCTATACCAGCTCTTGATCTTCTGCTTGCCCTTGCAGCGTCTATTAGCTTGTAGTTCATCCCACCAAAATGCTACATGTCCCTTCAATCTAGTGACAAGATGCTTGACTTTCTTGTCCTCTTCAACATATTCATAGTCGAAGTATGTTTCCAGAGCTCTAATCCAGTCTAGAAGCTCCTCTGCATCCAAGTTTCCCTCATAAATTGGAATGTCCATCTTTTCTCTTGCACCCATCCTTGAAATAGCTCTGACCAAACGTTTGTTTGATGCATCTTCAGCTGCAACTTCTTCCTCACGTTCAACCTCAACTTCACTTTCGGAATCACTAAGATCCCCAGCACTGACTGTGCGTCTTTGCGTTGTCTCCATGTCTTGGAGTCTAGCTCCTAGATCACGCATCTCTCTCTCCATGACTGGATCTTTCATCTGCCTGCCTCTTCTTCTTGGCATTCCCCTATCCTCTGGTGGATCGGGCGTTTGCATGTCCCTTCTCCTGGGCGGCATGGTGAATTCTCTTTCTTTGCTACAGAAAGAAACAAAACTTTTTGTGCTCTGATACCAGATGATGTCGACGTCCTCCCAACACAACCCGTAGGTCGGAAGGTCCACATCAGCTCAAGATCTTTCCTTTCACATGGCCCGAAGAACTCTGACGCTCTTCTATTTCCTTATCGGGAAATCTGCACCCACAACAATCCTCTTCACAGGATCCCCTCTTTACACTCGGGGGATCCGACTTCGTAACTTCATGAGGTCAATGGTCGAGCATTGGACTCTCGAATCCCTGAAACCCAACAACCAGTCAATGCTGACCTTTTCCTATCGGAGTTTTTCCTATCGCAATTTCGTGACTCGTGATGTCAAGCAACTTGTTTTACCGACCCCCAATTCCCGATATGCCGAAACTCCGACACACGCGTGAATTTGACTTTTCAACGCCACTTCAACCTTGTTAGGATTTTGCACTTCGCAATATCGTGAATCCTAATGCATATATTTTAGGACTTCTCGCCACAAAACCCCAAAATAGTGTGCCACCTATCCCCCTCACTGACTCCTATGGCCCTGCACTATTCTCTTAGCCTTTCAGGATATCGCGTATCGAAATATCGTGATTCCTGTTGCTACGTTTACAGAGTTTCAACCCACGAAACCCCGATATGGAATCCAGGTGTAAATCTGACGGCCCTTGTGGCTCGGATCTATGGTCCTGCCCCTCCTGAGCTTTGAACCCTTCAATGCTTTCACGATAACTCTCCTGCTTCTCTGTGAGATCTAACGGCTCACGGAAATTCGTGAATTCTCCTTAGAGAATTCCAATCATCCGCTCCTCCTTTGGTGATTTCTGCGAATGACCAAGTATTCCTCCATGGAACTCGTCCACCTGCGGCGCAGAATTGCGACGCTTCTTACATACTTCCAGTCACATCTTCCCTTCACTATCCTTCAACAATTTCGAAGGCCTTATCCTTCCTGAGCTTTCTTATAACTCCGAACCTTAGATAAGACTCTTGCACACACTCCTTGCAGAAACCCTTCAGACACTTCTAAGTGCTGAATCCTTTCAACTCTGAGCACACCTGCAGCAGTAGTCTCTCAACGCTTCACTCAGATCCACAACCCTAAGACTTCACTCGGCCTGCGCATTCCTTGCACAACTCCTGTGCCCAACTGCACTTCTGAATGAATGAGAACAAAAGCTACCCTATCTGAACCCTCTGTCAACACACTCATTGCGGACAATTCGACTGCACTCCTTGCAGGAACCCTTTGTCTCAGATAGAGAAACAATTGAAACTCATTCCTACTTCCTTTCAGACTTCAAACTCAAACATGAAATCATATACACAACACATAAAGCAAATGTATAACAGGAAGCAAACATTCATGAGCATATCATTTAGCATCAATACACATAGAACAAACACAAAACCATGAATTTGAATCAATATATTTCTATTAATCCAAATATCTGTACATGGGTGTTCTTACACAACTCTCTGCTTCTCTTCTCTCTATGCTCATTCCTCCATAACTTTACAATACACAATGAGGGTGTCTATATGGAATCCACGTGTAAATCCGACGGCCCTTGTGGCTCAGATCTACGGTCCTGCCCCTCCTGGGCTTTGAACCCTTCAGCGCTTTCACAATAACTCTCCTGCTTCTCTGTGATATCTAACGGCTCACAGAAATTCATGAATTCTCCTCAGAGAATTCCGATCGTCTGCTGCTCCTTTGGCAATTTCTGCGAATGACCAAGTATTCCTCCACGAAACTCGTCCACCTACGGCGCAGACTTGCGACGCTTCTTACACACTTCCAGTCACAACTTCCCTACACTGTCCTTCAACAATTTCGAAGGCCTTATCCTTCCTGAGCTTTATTATAAATCCGAACCTTAGATAAGACTCTTGCACGCACTCCTTGCGGAAACCCTTCAGACACTTCTAAGTGTTGAATCCTTTCAACTCTGCACACACTTGTAGC
Organism: Picea engelmannii; assembly: GCA_009831015.1. Classification (NCBI taxonomy): domain Eukaryota; kingdom Viridiplantae; phylum Streptophyta; class Pinopsida; order Pinales; family Pinaceae; genus Picea; species Picea engelmannii. The sequence continues at coordinate 795,558 of ML788742.1, read as the reverse complement.
AGCAGTCTCTCAACGCTTCACTCAGGTCCACAACCCTGAGACTTCACTCGACCTGGGCACTCCTTTCACGACTCCTATGCCCAACTGCACTTCTGAATGAACGAGAACAAACGCTACCCTATCTGAACCTTCTGTCAATGCACTCCTTGCGGACAATTTGACTGCACTCCTTGCAGGAACCCTTTGGCTCAGATAGAGAAACAATTGAAAATCATTCCTACTTCCTTTCAGACTTCAAACTCAAACATGAAATCATATACACAGCACATAAAGCAAATCATGTATAACAGGAAGCAAACATTCATGAGCATATCATTCAATATCAATACCCAGAGAACAAACACAAAACCATGAATTTGAATCAATCTCTTTCTATTAATCCAAATATCTGTACATGGGTGTTCTTACACAAATCTTTGCTTATCTTCTCTCTATGCTCATTCCTCCATAATGTTACAATACACAATGAGGGTGTCTATATCTCGTTTCCCTCTTGCGCTCTCAACAGTATAATCTAGAATTAAATTCTATCTACCCGCATTAACTAATTTAAATGCCTTCTACCTACTAAGGACGAGAGAAAATCGCTCAAGGTCCAGTTAAATTATACAAAGGCGCTTCTTCTTAATGGCTTCATTTAAGATTGCGCATCAACTTTAAGGTGATTTCAAAATCTGCGTTGGCGCTTGTCCAGTTGTCCGATTATCTCCGTGTTGGCTCGCTTGATGTTGGCGATGCTCCTGCATCAAGGAAGCTACAACTACTTGAATTATATGGATCCAACCAAAAGGAGGTTGCAACCCCTTGGGTTCTATGTCTCCAACCAAAAGGTGGATATGACCTCTTATTTCTCAAGCTCCAACCTAAAGGAAGCTCCAAGTACTTGATTCTACGGCTCCAACTGGAAGAGGGCTACAACCCCCTTTCCTTGCCCTGTCCTACCACCCTGAAGTATAAGTGTAGAGAAACTATCACTACCACAATCACTGCCACTGTCACTACCACTGTCACTATCATTGTTACTGTCACATCAACCTATCATTGTATCCAACTTGTCACTATTAACCTATCCAACCTGTCATTGTCAGCGATACTCAACCATATTCTCTCACATGGATCATATACCAAGGAAAACTCTCAACTAGATGTCCAACATCACCAACACATGCCTCTACCAAGCATGTACCAAGATTACCAACATACCATCACATGGTATATGTCTCAACCATGTGCCAAAGCATGTACCAAACCATCAACTTGTGCCATACCAAGCATCAACCGTGTACCGCAACAAGTGCATCAACCATGCACCAAAACTTGTACCAAACTGTACATCAACCATGCACCTCAACTTGTACCATATGCCTCAACCATCAACCATGTATACCAAGTACCAATAATGTACCATACCATGTATCAATCATGTATATCAACAACGTACATCAACACCTATACAATACCATGTACCATATACCATATCATTCTCAATCATGCCATGTACCATAAGATAAGCCTCATGTATATGCCAATATCAAAAATATGTTCCACTAACAATGAACCATAAAATCCATATACCAAGTACCAATATTATGTCTCAAGCATGTAACAATATCACCTCAACCATATGCAATCATGTACCATCAAGGGACTCCAAGAAATGCTTGAAGCATGTGCCATACCATGCAAGATACAAGCCTCAAACAAATACATAAAAGGCATACGTTTACTCATGAAATCCTGAAGCGTACCATCTTAGATCGTGTAGCCATTGTGTTGTACCATCAAAGCTTGCTGCAACTCATCCGTACATTATTTATCAAACCTTTTCCTCAAATACATGACCTGTCCTCCTGCATCCTGCGTATGTATGTAACCTTTCCTTCTGCAGCTCGCATATGTACACGATCTGTCCTTATGAATTCCATGTATAATAACCTCAAAAAATTAGGATTTCCAGTTTTCTGCAACTCCAAAACTTTCTCTCCTTCAGACTCCTTCGTTGCCTCAAAAAATTGTCGTTAGATTCAACCTCAGATTCACTAATAGATTTACTAAAAGATAGACCATAACACTCATAAGATATTTATTCAATGTAAGTGTGTGTGTCAATGAAAGACTCTTTGAGGTGTATTTATACTTTGGCTAGGTAACCTCTTCCCTTATTTTAGGGGTTTGTTGTTACAACCATTTTACCCTTTCACCAACACATGTAACCAACTAGGGGCTTGTTAACCACTATTCAGGGCTTCCAACTTTACAAAGCCATATCTCCCTAACTGTGAGGAACCACATGGTGTTCCACATATCATCAGAAATGACACAACGTGTACTATCCATCTATGATAGTCTTACCTTCAATTTCACTGTCCTTCATGTCCATATTCCTTAATCAAATTTGGGTCCCATAGCCACATCTTTGGGGCTACATGTAGACTACATCAAATATACCCAACTAACTCACCATCAATCTCGATCATACAAATGTCATTCAACTGTCCAACATCTTTGGACCTATCCAAGGGTTGACATCAATCTCCAAGATCACTATCCAAAGGTTGACATTAATGACCACCAACTATCCAAACCAACTGTCCAACATGATCAATGTTGAACAAAGATGAACAACATGTGAAAACTGCACTCACACTGAAATTTGAGAGTGGTAACATGGGCAGTGCCCTCCACCACATGATCAACTTCCTGTTTTAGCAAAACTTCTGTAAACACAAACAAAAAATGAATAATCATATATTTATTTTTATATATTTAATTCGTTAATATTCCAAACATGTCATATACCTAATTACTATCAATATAATAAATGAGTGAATTTGTTTCTTATAACACTATGTGTCCACTTCGTATATAAAAAAATCATTGTTGTTTTGAAAATGTAAAATTAGATGCACAATGGTTAAGGTGGGGTCAACATTTACACTTAAGGTTGGAATTTGAAATTTAATTGACCCGCCAAATTTGACAGTGTAAACCAATATACCATACATGTTTCATATTTTAATGAAGTTTTGTAACTGGTTGTGAATAGTTGTGACTATATTTGATGGATAAATTACCTTGTGACAGATAATTTTCTCGACAAATTCCATTCCTGTTTACATTGACTCTACCATATTTTGGTAACAAATGTGAGTTGTCAATTGGATAGTTTGAACCTTATTCTTAAATATTTTTCACCTTAGCTTTGGTAAATGATGACAACGGAAACAAATATAACATGACGAGCATAACAAATTCCAAACACATTATGCCACCATTCATTTTTATACTGTCATACTCATGTAATGGGAAAATGGGAATGTCGAAATGAATTGAGGGATGAACATATAAGATGAGGAAATAAATAAAGAGCATTGATATGTTGTTATTGTGAGGGAGATTGCAAGTTACTCTATGATTCCATATAGCTATTAACTTTTAAAATTTATCATTATGTGATTTCAAATAGCCATATATGATGGCATATAGCTATTGACTTTGAAAATTTATCATTATGTGAGTTTATATGGCTATTATATAACCATTGACTTTGAAAATATTTTTTCCTTTAAAAATTTATCATTATGTGAGGTTATATGACCATTATATAACCATTGACTTTGAAAATATCCTTTTCATCTTTTCTAAACTTTGAGATGATTGTTGGAGAATCCAGTTTTTGAAATTTGGATGGTTTGAAAAATGACTTTTAAAACTTACTACATATGTAGGATTCTCAATGAACACGAAACATCGTGTATATTAAGTTGTCAATGACACATTAATTCCTTTTTACCTTACATATTATAGAATTTTAGATTTAATTACAAATGATATCAACTGCGTGTCATAAGAGAATAATATTATTAATTTGCTAAGAAAATATTTTGAATATATATTTTTATAGATTCAATCTCAATTAATATAAAGTAATTTGAGATAAGGAAATAATACATATTTCTTAATTAAGATATTGACTTTAACTTGATTCTTTAACTTTTATATCAAACAATAAAAGCATCTCTATAAAAGGTTGAATATTTGTCAACTCAACAAAACCATATTAATGTTATGCAACATTAATATTACAATTAACCAAATAGAAAAACAAAGTTAATCAAGAAAGGGCATTAATCTAGGTATGGTTTATGTTTAGCATTGGTTTATGTCAAAATTTTTATGTCTAAGTTAAGTGGAAATAACTCTAAAGTGTATTAAGAAGAGCATGCATCGAACACAATGTATCATAACTATTGGAAAGAAGATTATTTATAATATAAGATTTAATCAAGATTAAAAGGATCTTGGTTGTATTGAAGAATAAAGGAATATATTATTAAAAGAAAATATGGTTGACATGAATTCATTGATTAAAGTTCCTATTAGTGAGAGTTTTGGAGCTTACAGTTCTTTTCTCAGTCAAAGTAGGTTAAGGTTATAATTTCTTCGTCATAGTTCTTGTGGGTTATAGTTCCTGTGGTCATAGTTCATGCATGTCATAATTCCCATTGGGTAGCATTCTTGAGTGTCATAGTTCCTTGTCATTCATAGTTCATGTTGGTTAGAGTTCTTGTTGACTAGACTTCTTGACTAGACTTCTTGTGTTTATAGTTCCATTTTCAACCCTCTTGAAAGCTAAAGTGTGAATCTAAAGAGGTTAAAAGATTCATGTTGAAAACCAAAGTGTCATAAAACCAAAATAAGTAGGGAAATAAAGGCACAAATCCCCATCAAGATCATATCACAATAACTTGTAAAGGCCATTGTCCTTGAGTCAAGTGAAAAATAAAATCATATCATAATGCTTGACAAGGAAACAAAACAAAAAAAACTCCTCCATAGATGCAATGGCAACTTTTGGCTCTAGCTCATCATCATGTGGCTTGGTTCAACCAAATGTAGGTGGAGTATCATCCACAACCAATAGGCCCTAGATATATCTCCCTCATGATCCTACTAGATATGTAACCTCTCTGAGATGTAGGTGGAGGATCATCCACAACCAATGGCCCCCAACTATCTCCCTTATAATACTTCTAGATTTGTAACCTCTATGAGATGTAGGTGGAGGATCGTCCACAACCAACGGGCCCTAGCCATATCCCTATTGATCCTATTGGATAAGTTTCTCCTCTTAGATGGCCACCCCCATTGACAAATAAGTTTCCATATTTAATTCAGCAAATGGTCACAATATTATTCATACCACTCCCTTAAAAGGGATGAATTATGCTAAAATGAAAAAACAAAAGCATACATGGTCTACAACGAACTAAAAACATGGAGTTATATTTGATCTCTTAGTCTACAAATATATTTATTTGATGTCTAGAGTTCTTAAGGTCATATTTCCTTTGTCATAGTTCCTATGTGTTAGATTTCCTGATCAATAGGAACTATGCTTGACAAAGGATCTATGAGCTCACGAACTATGCTTGACAAAGGAACTCTAAACCATAAGAACACGTCGATCAAAATTCCTATCAATCATAATTCTTAAGGTCATGGTTCCTTTGTCGTCCATAGTTCCTTTGTTGGTCATAGTTCCTATGGTTGTAGTTCATATAGGTCACAATTCCTATGGGTCATAGTTACTATGGTTAGAATTCATGTTATTCAAATTTATCTTTGGTCATAGTTCATGTTGGATAGAGTTCACAAGTGTCATATATCCTTTGTCATTCATAGTTCGTGTTACGAAAAGTTATTGTTTGCTAGAGTTATTGAGGCCATGGATCCTATGGGTGAGAGTGCTTGTTGGCTATAGTCCTGAGGTCATAGTTCCTTTGTTGATTAGAGTTCATGTTGGTTAGAAACTATGACTCACAAGAAATCTTACTGACGAGAACTATGACCTCAAGAGCTCTAACCCATAGTAATTCTAACCAATGTGAACTATGACCACAATGATTCTAACAAACAAGAACATTGATTAATGAAGGAGCAAGAGGATCATATCTCATCAGTCATAATAGTCCCTTGAGCAAAGTTTCAAGTCAAGAAATTCCCTAGAACTATGACCAACAAACATCTATCATAGTTCCTTTATTAGTCATAGTTCCTTCATCATAGTTATTCTTAGTCAAAGTTCTTGATTGACAAAGGAACTATTTCCTGGAACTATGATTGACAAATGGAGCTCATATTTATTTTGCCAATCAAAGTTCCTTCATCATAGTTCCTATGTTCATAGTCCCTATCAGTGAGAGTTCCTATGGGTTAGTTCTAGATTGACTAAGAAACTATGATTGACAAAGGAACTTTTACTTATATAGTTCCTAATGTCATATTTATTGTGGGTCATAGTTCCTAAGGGTCAAGGTACCTGAGGTCATAGTTCCTATGGGCCATAGTTACTATGGTGATAGTTCTTGTGGGTCATAATTCATGTTAGCTAGAGTTCTTAAGCTTCATAGTCCCTTTCTGATCATAGTTTGTGTCAGTTAGAGTCCCAATTCACTATATTTCTTGGAGTCATAGTTCCTTCATCGAACCTCTTGAAATCCAAAGTGTCTAAATAGGTTAGGAGTCCTATTGAAAACCAAAGTGTCATAAAAAAAAATAAAGTAGGGAAATAAAGGCCCAAATCAACGCCAATGTCATCTAACAATTTTTTTTAAAGGACATTGGCCTTGATTTGAGTGAAAAATAAAAGCATATCATAATGCTTGACAAGGAACTATTCCTTGGACTGATGACCAATAAACAAAGGTCATAGTTCCTTTTTCGGTCAAAGTTCCTTCATCATAGTTACTGTCATCATAGTTACTATCATCCAGAGTTCCTGACTAACAAAGGAACTATGAACTTAAGAACTATGATCGACAAAGGAACTCTGACCGACAAGAACTCATCGATCATAGTTCTTGAGATCTTAGTTCCTTTCTCAGTCATAGTTCCTGTCATTCAAATTTCTTGAGGTCATAGTTCCTTTTCTAGTGAGGAACTCTAACTGAAATGAAATATGATGAAGGAAATTTGACTGGAAAAGGAACTATGATCATCATTTTTCAATTGTAGTTTTAGGGAATATATACTATTAGTCAAAGTTCCTTTCTCAGTTGGTAACTACAACAAACATGAACTATGACCACAAGAACTATGAAGAAGTAACTTTGATCGAAAAAAGAAATATGACCTTTGATTGTCGGTCGTAGTTCCAGCGCATAGTTCCTGTCAGTTAAATTTCTTGAGTTCAGAGTTCCTTTTCCAGTCATGAACTCTAATTGATAGGAACTATGACGAAGGAGATTTGACTAACAAAGGAACTATGACCTTCGTTTGTCGGTCATAGTTCTAGGGAATGGTTTGTTTGTCGATCATAATTCTAGGGAATAGTTTCTTTGTTCTATGGAATAGTTACTATGATCGACAAAGGATCTATGAAACTCAGAAAATCTCACCAATAGGAATTATGACCCATATGAACTTTGAATAATAAGAAATCTAACCACAATAACTATGACCCATAGGAAATTTGACCTATAGAAACTATGACCAACAAAGAAACTATGACCTTAACAACTCTGACTGATAGGAACTTTGATCGATGAGTTCATGTGAGTTAGATTTCCTTTGTTGACCATAGTTCCTAAGGTCAGAGTTCCTTTATCGATCATAGTTCTTGTGGGTCAGAGTTTCTAACCCATAGTAACTATGACCAATAAAGGAACTATGACCTTAGTAACTCTAGCCATCAAGAACTTTGTTTGTATACTAATAGCTCAAATATAAATCCATGTTTTTGGTTCATCATAGACCATGTATGATTTTATTTATTCAATTTAGCATCATTCATCCATTTTAAGGAAGGGGCATGAATAATATTGTGACCACTTCTTGAATTAAATATGGAAACTTATTTTTTGATGGGGATGGTCATCTAAGAGGAGCAATATATCCAACAGGAGAAATAGGGACATTGCTAAAGCCCACTGGTTGTGGAAAATCCTTGACCTACATCTCAAAGAGTTCACATATCCAGGAGGATCATGAAGGATATAGTTGGGGCTTGTTGGTTATGGATGATACTACACCTACATTTGCTTGACCCAAGCCACATGATGATGACCTAGAGCCAAAATGTTGCACCACATCTATGTGAGGATTTGTGTTATTATTTTTCCTTGTAAAGTGTTTAATATTCTTTTATTTTTCACTCAAATCAAGGATGGTGGAATTTATAACTTTTTGTCAGATGATCTTGGCAAGGATTTGTGCCTTTACTGCCCTACTTATTTTTGTTTTATGAAACTTTGGTTTTCAAGAGGACTCCTGTAACCTATTTTGACACTTTGGTTTCCAAGAGGACCAATAAAGGAACTATAACCTCAAGAACTCTAGTCAGCATGAACTCTAACCAACATGAACTTTACTAATAAGGAACTATGCCACTTATGAACTCTAGCCAATAAGAATTATGACCCATGAGAATTATGACCACAAGAACTATGACCCACAAGAATTGTTAGTACTATAATTGTTCCTGGCAAAGATTTGAAGGTTTTTTGAAGGGTCCAGGTCATGATTTGATGAGTTAGTGGTAGAATATGAGCTTCCAAAATCTCTAAATAGTCAAGAGTAATATTACTTTGAAGCAGATTGAAGAAAATGCAAAAATTAATGCCCAAGACACCTAAAGAAAAATCTAAGCACTTGGGCGCTTATCGCAAGACAAAAAGGGCCTAGCGCACCCCCAAAAGAACATAAGTTTTATTAATCGAGGGATTTAATAGAGGAATGCAACTCAAAAACTAAGCACCAATAGTATTGCAGAGCCCGACCAGATTGGAAAATTGTAAGTGAGCGCACGCAAGATCAACGACTGTCTGAGTTCTCCTTGGGACCCAACTCTTGATGCACTCTAATGGGTGACCCTATGACCAACGATTCATATTTTATCGCGGCTCCCCCCATAATAAAAATTTGATCAAAACACATTCCATGCGATTTTAGCGGGTGAAAAACCCCCCAAGGACATCAAGAGAAGTCAATTCTAGCACGGTACCTTTCAGACTAATTTGAAGCTGCCACGTGGACATGTGAAATACACCGAAGATATAGGACGACCATAAAAACTAGGCAACATGTGGAATTCCTACCTACCACACCAGTGCTAATGAGGACCAATAGCAAGGCACCATGTGTTCAAGCTGGTGCTAGTGTGACATATTTTCCTTAGTCAAATTTCGCTTTCGGTTGCAGCTAAATCAATGACTCTCAAGATATCTCCAATACATCTCATCAATAGTCAAGATGCAAGTTCAGAGTACCCCTTATCGAAGTCCTTTTGGGACCCTAACCCAATATCACTCTAATGGGGCACCTCCGGTCAATGGTCATGTCAACCCCCTAGTGGAGCACTCTCATAGGAAACCAACGGTTTCCACGTGTACATGTGGAACCTGGCACATGCACAGGTAAATATATCAAATTAGAGTGACACGTGTCTTTATCCCCTGCCACATCAACATTTATTTGGAACAATAAAAAGTCACCACATGTCAAGGTGAAATCAACATGATATTTTTTATGCCTTAACAAAATTTAACTCTTGGTCGAGCCAGATCAATGAATTCCATTTCATTTCCGGTTCTAGATCAACGAATGAGATGTGATATCTTCTAGTCCTTGAAGTCCTCTCATTGGAGTGTTATTGGGGACCTATGATCCGGATTTAGGAGAAGAACAAACTGATTAATAGATTGAATACAATAAACACAGATATATGAAGAACAAGACAAATATCAAGTGAACAATATCTTCTATTGAATAAATGAAATAGGTTGAAACTGTAAAACTGTTGAACTGAAACACTTACTTGAATTGTGGTAGCTATCTCTGAGAAGAGTTGTGCCTACTACGTGCATCTGTATGAGTAGAAATGATTACAATGAGGCTCCAGAGGCATTTTTGATATTACTCATGAATTCCAAAACCCCAAACATCCAAAAACCTAACCCTAGGAGGTGAAACACCAAAAGTGATGTGTGCCCCTATGGGTAAGTTGGTACCTCAACTTCCCAGGGTTGTAACTTTTGCATACGACCTCCATTTTAAGTGTGTGATATCCCATTGGAAAGGTCTTTAAGAGAAATAGACATTACATCATCAAAATCTTACTCCGTCTATAGTTTGACTATGGCGATCCAAAAAAACAATGTTTAGGGCCCCAAAACGGCCCTGGAAGTACAAAAAGATGTGTTGACATGAAAACATACAAAATAAGACAGCTCGATTAGATGGGAGGCCACTAGTATCCACTTGGAATATGTGTAGGGATTCATATATCCCTATAAGTGTAGAACCCACAATTACAAATAAGTACAAAAGAACAGGCTAAACTAAAAATAGTGAAGAGGAGCTCATTGGAATAGGTGGGTGGCCACCAATATCCACCTGGATCAACCTAGATCTTGATCACTCTGATGGGCACACCTCCGATCGACGACCCAGATTTCATCGTTCCATCAATAATTCCCCCAAGAGATCAAGGATTCATATTTTTATCCATGCCCCCACAGTGTTAACTGAGCATTACGCGTGTCATTCCAACAGAGTACCCATCAGATCCAGTCAGAGGCTACCATGTGGACACGTGGAACCCACTAAAGGTGCCCAAAATAATATCAAATAACATGTCAAGAATCTTGGCCATGTTAGCAGCATCATAGGAAAATAAAAAGCCACTACGTGTGCTGGGTTGACGTCAATATGCCTTTTCCAAAGCCTTAGACGATTTTATTTGGTCGAGCCAGATCAACGACTCTCCATAGTTTACTGCTCCAATTTCAATGGTTGGGACAACGCCTTTGAAAGGCCTCACTCTGATGGACTAGCTTAGATTCCCCTTGTTAGAGTCCTATTGGGACTTTCACACTCGACCACTCTGATGGGTCACCTTCGATTGACAGTCCATATCTCATATCACACCCAACCTTTAACCAATGGCCTAGATCTTATGTTATTTGTGCCTTTGATCAACAATTGAAGTACGAGCTTGGAGTCCCCTCGTCAGAGTCCTGTTTGAATCCCAGACCTTGATGGCTTCGATGGGTGCACATTTGATTGACAATCCATATCTCATCAAGTTGATCCAACGGTTGTTGAGTTTCATGCCTTTGCAGACCTTGATTGCCTTGATGGGTGACCCTCCTATCAATGGTCACGATCACATTCCCAAGATATATCCGTCGATTTTCGAGTCGCGCAATCTCTACAGATTTGATTTTGATAATCCAACTAACAAAAAAATGGATCAAAGGGAAATTTTAGGGATGGTGCATGATGGACATTTTAGCAAGCAAATTTCCAGTTTCCCCACGATCTCAACATAACATAATTCTAGCAGGTAAAAGTAATTTTTACAATTTCACTAAGGGGGGAACCATTTGAGAATCAAGAAGAAGTAAACAATTTCAAGAAGTTGAAAGTGGTTTCAAGAATCAGTTTAGGGCATGAGAGAGAGGAATAAAAGAAAATCAAGGCACTCATTTATAGGGTCGAAACTTTGGGGAATTTAAGAGTTTCTTACAACTAGAGTTGTTTGATCAGAATCCTTAAGCACAAACAAATGGTAAATGCAATACGAAACTAGAGATTCATCCCCTGCATTATGTTTTAGTCTATGATTCCTTTCCTTATAGTGTTTATGTCCTTGTAAATCATATCCTCCCATTTTGATTTTTTGGTAGCTTATATGATTTATAAAATTTCAGACAATAGGTTATTCACCATATTCAATGTTACTGTATGATGTCGAGTTATGACATAGAAGTGATTTCTTATGAATGAATGACCATTTCTTGTCATGTATTTGAGCATTTAAATGATATGAATAGAGTTCCTCCATGTATTTGAATGTATGAGGATGTTAACTATTCGAAGCATGTTTTATTGATCTATATGCACTTGTTAGAGCTATTGAATTACTAATTACTCAGTATGTTGTTCTTTCTCCATATGCTACATGATTCATTCTTAGCAATGCCCTATATGTTTATCTTGTTTTTCCTCTAATTCACCATTTCATTCTCCTTTAAATATTAATTGTTTGAAACACTTGTAGACACATGCCTCTGAGAGTCGAGAGAATTGGTCATATGAGCTAAGAATGTATGAGGTCCTTTAGTTTTTAGAAAGGGAGAGAGAGAGGGAAAAAATTCCCAAATATTTCACTATTATTTTACTGCAAATATAGCTTTAAGAATCATATAGAGTATTATCCCCTAGGGTGCCTCAACATCATTCCAATAACAACCTAGATCATCTGGAGGGATAACATTGGAAATGACATCGTTGTCAGGGATGGAATTTGAAGATATTTTCCCCTTGTATATGACATTTTGAATTCTGAGACTTGATGGTGAACATTCCTTAGATAGTTGGTTATTAGTATTTCACTTGGTGACTCCACAAAAGAAAAACCTGGCCTTTATAAGAAGATATGCCAAAATCCACCCTGATCCTGATTAGGTTCCACCCTATTTAGATCCAGAAAAAAATGTGACTTGGAGAAATATTTTAGAATGTCATATCTATTTTTCTTCAAGTAACCCTCATATAGAAGCATATCCTTCTACTATATTTAATAAAAGTGTTGAATTTGTAGTTCTAATTGATATACCTGAAAATGAGTTTTCTACTTCCAAGTTCCCCCCCATAACATTTGATATTTCTCTTGAATTCTTCTTTCTGAACCATATGGTTCTTGTTCTTGATAGTAACATATTAGGATCTTCTCGTTGGAAAACCATATGGTACAGAACACTATCAGGATCTTCTCATTGGAAAACCCCCATTGAAAATATGGTTTTTCCATGCCGATTTACCCTTCCGAAATCCAAACTATGATAACCTATCGATCTCCCTCTATCAGACTCACCCATCAAAAACATCCTCCATGAACGAGACCTTCAAAAAACCTTCTTTCGAAGACTATCATGAACCATCCTTTCTAAACCATAGGAAACTCTCCCTTTTGAGCCATCACAACTCTCCTTTCTAAAAACCTGCACCCGAATGCCACGTGGAATTATTTGATTTTCCCTCCCTTGTTGACATGCCCTCTGACATGGCACACTAACATGGAAACTTACGTGGAATTATCCTCCATCCTTGGTGTTGTGCTACTTATATGATTAGTATAATTCACTCATTAATCATCAATCCGGGATTTGTAATCAATAGAGTTACAAGACACTAGTAAGAGATGTAATTCTAATGTCACGAGTATAGACTAATATAGATTATGCATGCTGGAAATAAAGCAAACTATCAGACTAAAATGCACTTTGGTTGTCCTTCACAGAGAAGCTACCTACTCCCTTATGGAACATGGAAGTATGATATGGATTCTTTTGATAAATCAACTCTGCTATCTGACCCATAAAGATAATTATGCAATCACACTCTGAAAAGGAAATCACACCTCAATCATCAAGGCATAACATGGATAGTTCAATAGAGAGTAAATTGGTATGATGTGGTTCACATTAATCTATTGTGAACTTCACTAGTTCTTTTCCAAATGTATTTGACTATTGCTTCCAAATTCTATGTTTACTAAGAGAAATCAAATTCATAGAAACATGGCATATGCAAAAACAAAGTAATTAAATATCTTAAGCAATCATGTAATCAAAATCCTAAACTAAATTGTGCTACTAACATCTGAAACTGTCAGAGATGGTGAACTAAATTTGAGAAATAAAAGCTACAGATAATCTAACAATTACACTACTGAAATAAAATGCTAATACTAATCTACAAGGATGTTGACCTCTGTTGGGCGGTGGGCCCTTGCCTCTTCAACATGTCAGCGACTGGAGTCTACAATAAGTTGGCCTTCAATCTACACATCACTCTTACTCAAATATCAAAACATGAAATTAAAATATACTAACAACTCAACTCACATTCATTCATAAATGATCAAGACATGGAAATAAATGACATTCTTCTATTAAACTTCGAAGTCAAGATATGTTCTACAATATGCAATGTTGCTTCACATGTTGTGTTATGCTATCTCTCTATATCTATCTCCCACCATCCTTTCCACGACTATTTAAACAGTCTCAGTCGTGAAACACAAGGAGGTGATATCTTTAACAGATAAACAATTGTCAAATTTATCCATTTGGTTACTTATTTTAAGCTTCATCCTCATGACACAAAGTGTATGAGGATGAAGCAATAATCAAACTAGCTTAATATAGTCTTGCTAGAACTTTCACGATTTAATAAACATTCAACAATTATCTTAGGCACAATCTGGAGCTAAACTTGGCATACTATGTTTCCTGTATTTGTACTGGATCGTGATAGGTGAGATACGGTAGATAGTACCGGATCCTTACAACACACAATTGGTTGGTACCAGACTAGAACAATTTGCAGATGTTGGTACCAGACTAGAAAAATCTGCAGATGTTGGTACCATATTGCGACAGTGAATGATATGGCGTATAAGTACCAGATGGATGGGTTGACATAGAAGTGTCGGACTTGTCCAAAGGTCAAAGGCTACACGTGGAAATTTTAAACATTAGTACATGAAATATTTAGTCTCCTAGATTAATAAACCACAAAATGCATGAGTTCAAATATACTTTACCTTATGACCTTATAAGTGACTGGAGGTAGTGTTCTTTTTCATTTGTCCAAGCTTAGGTAGTTCAAAAAGGTATAAATGAGGAGTATAATATGGTAATGGGGATGTCAATTTAGAGGCTCAACAATCCCCCATGCCAAAATCATTGCATGTCCTCATGCAACTGAAACACACTCAAAATTTTCAAAACTTGAGACTCCATTCTCTTTACTCCTGTGGATCAATGATGTTGACAACTGAGGCTTCTACTTTCAGGTCCCTTTTTATGACTCAAATGTATTATAAGAGTCTTAGTACCTTCTTGATATTATTAGAAGTCTCTTCATGGTCATCTTGGAGTTGTTGGCTAGTTTCCTTCAGTTGCTCATTTTCCTTCTTGATATATCTATCCAATAGCTGGTATTCATTTACCTCTTGTTTTAGTTCCTAATTTTTCTTTTGTAGGTCCTCAATCCTCTTGTTCATCTGTCCTTTTGTTAAGGTCCTCATTAATCCCATTTTTTCTGGCTAGATGTGTTCTCTTTCCTCCACTTCCTCCCTCATCCCACACAAAGTAATAGTAACTTGCTCCTCAGTTAAGCTAGGGATGTCATCATGAACTGGTAGGTCTAGGGAAGGGGAGGTAATATCTATTGGGTTTTCATGTATAAGAGAACTGAGACCTGTTACCATCTTGTTCAGACTCATCCATAAAAATTATGGAAAGTCAATTTCAGGACCTCCTTCAAAGTGCAACAAAAGCCTAAGATGGTATAGGAAGGTTACAACATACCTGCCTTTGCAAGTGAGGAATCGTTGAAGACTAACAAGCATTGGATGATATTATTCCTTGGTATAGTTTCTAGAAATCCCATTTTTCCAATCAGGGTGTTGATGGTATTCCTTCAGAAATCTTTGGTACATTTCTTTATTGATTCCTACTCCTTTGAAATACTTGGCTTCTTTGCTAGGTAATCCCATGGCCTCCCTTAAAGTTGCTTCATTGATTGTTAGCTACAAATTGCCTATGTGCACAATCTCTCCATTGTAACTCTGTATAAATGCATGAGATACCCTCTCATGACATCCTGTGAATTTTTCTAAAAACGACATCCATTTTTCTCTAGCATACGTATCTCTACATAGATGGAACTCCTCGGTCTCCCTATAAATTTGGAAGACTCGTTCATGTTTGCTCACAACCATCCTTATAAACTGTGAGTGAAAATCGAGTTGTAGCGTAAGAGTTTTAGTCAACTATGAGCGTAAGGGTTTGATACTGGATATCACAGATAGGAGTAGGTTCTGAACTAGAGAAAGATGGGTAATGGCAAGAAAACAAAAATAGTGATGGCGTCAATAATTCAGAAGGTATGTTTAAGTGAAGATGTTGCAGAGCAAATTAAGACAAGATAAGGCCCATCTAGATGGCTTCTCCACCCAACTAAGCCATTTCATTTATGTCTATTAGTGTAATGATGGGAGAGGGACGTTTGGTATCAAGGCATCATTGTTGTTTGGGATAGGCGATTGGCCCTCTATGTGATGAATTTGATGTGACACAAGGTGGATTCATGATTAATTAAGGATGAAGCCATTCTTGGTTTAAGGTCGTGGCTCATCATTACTGGTCATGCTCATTTCAATTCATACCCACATCCATACATTGTGATTTTTCCCTCAACATATTTTTAAGTGCTTATGTGGTGAGAAAATTGATTAAGGTTAATCATATGGGTACGAGGGAAGTAAAAGTTAGGTGCATGGTTCTAACAATAAGGTCATAACATCTAGTATACACTTTCATACCTATTGTATTTTTATAAGAAAAGTGATCCAGATTTTATGAGCAGAACGAAATGACTACAGATTATTAACAGGTGCTTAACACAAAATAACATAGATACAGTAAAACTAGTTTTCTATTCAATAAGGAAATAAGATGAAAATGTAAAATGCAGCGGAAACAAGCTTGCTGGTGTTAACACTCTATAAATTCCTAGAGGTTGTATGGGGGCAGAAGAAATTTACCAGAGGCAGCTTTATCCAACCACTTCTAAACTGGGATCTAGCCCTACCAGTTTCAGAAAGGGATCTCTCTGTAAGATTTAACTTTGTTTTAGTTTTCAGATGTTAGGCTAGTTAGATTAAATGTGATTGTGTTGTTTGATTTTGTGATGTTGGCTCAGAAAGGGTTTATGCCTCCATGGGATATGGGGTCTTTTTTATAAAGATAGAGATCAGAGAAAAGATATAAATATTCTTTTCACAATGCAGGGCAATGCAACTATTGGATTCTTTAGAAATAAAGTGATGGATAGCAGAAAAGGCAAGATTGTCAATTAAAATAAAGAAGCAATTAAGAATTTCTTTATTGTAACATCAGAAGAAAAACATTTAGATCTTTAAAAGCTCAGAAACAAAGTACACAAAGGTAAATTCTGCAACTTTAACTCCCTTTAGATGATCAGATCAAAAAATAGGATGATAACTAAGAAAGATAAACATTCAATGGAGAAAGAGAAAAACTTTACCAACAGTTAACACGCAAGAATCCTGTTGTTAGGCGAAATCTATGTCGTTATAATAACGTTGTAGTACTTGCCCAACCATTTAATTGTCAACTCGGGGTATGTAGACTGACGAAGCACACGCACTGTATATGTAGGACTGAAGTAGAACTAATCTAATCTAATCTATGTTGCAGAAATCAAACTAATCTAAGAAAGCATTGAAACACTAACTAGGAAAGCATGAAATTGCATAAGGGAAATACAACATGTGAAGAGTTAACAACAATGAGCTCATACAATATATCAATATCAAATCATATTACAATAGTAAAATGACAAAACATGAAAGAATAACAAAGCTAAGAATCCCCTTCTCCTGATTACAATCACATGCTAATTGAAATCTAACTTCTAATTGAATCCTAATTGAATTCTCATGAAGAGAGAGCACTCTCTTATATACATGAAGAAGATAACCATCTCATAATTGCAGATCCACTATTCTCTCAACCACTCTCAACTACTTTCCCCATTATT
>ML788742.1:739437-765151 GCA_009831015.1 Picea engelmannii | reverse complement strand
TTTTGCCTTTAATGGGGAGGGGGGGGGGTCTGGAATAGTGTGGCGTGTGAAATGGGGCCCCCTCCTGTCCTGTTGACTACCGTGTCGTATCTCCTCTCTGCCACCTATACTCCACTTAAAGGTGCACGATGTGATTGATGCCGTAGATCAAAGAAAGATCCGACTGTTGGATTTTTCTGGGAATGGACGTGGACACATGGAGATGTACCACGTGTCAGTGGGTCGAGAAGAGAAGCAAGAGAGGTGGGACCCGATGACGTCGTTAAAAGAGACGTGGACCCTCATGAACGTACCACGTGCCACCGTAGTTGTGGGTGACCACTGTGCTATGTGGGCCCGGAGGGTAAAGTAAGTCAGAATTTCGGAAGTCGGGGGTTGGAAAGGAAAGAAAGTCTGAAAGCCTCATGGACCAAAACCCCAAAACCCGAAGTCCCGAAATCCCGAAGTGCCAAAAATGAAAGTTTCGAAAACCCGAAAATTGCAGAGCCGAATGGGAGCTCAGAAAACTTATTTAAATCGAAATGTCATTTGTTTTTGTTCGTACTGGCTTATAAACGTTGAGGATTGTTCCTGAAGGTTTAATGGCCTGACAAACTTCGAATTTAATTGCACAGTGCGTGTGCAGAGTTCAACGGAGCTCAGGATTCCAGCTAACCAACGCCGAGTATGGAATGGGAAAAGGTGATGATTGCCTCCAAAACAAGAGACGAACGAGAAGGAAAGGATGTCAATATGGGAGTGGAAGGATCGAACTCCAATGGGCATGGAAAAGAGAAGGATAAGGAAGGACACATAATAAAAATCATTGAAGGATTGCAAAGAGAGGCCAAGGCTCGCCGAGATGATAGTCGAAAGCTCATGAAAGTAAGGGATCAGCGGGGTGAATTAAACTTAAAATTTTTGAAGAGCCTAGAAAGAATAGAGAAGAAACTCGATAAGGGAAGAGACTCAAGTACGACGGAGATTCGCAGAACCCATGGGAGAAGAAGTAGGTCGAGGAGTGGTAGCCGACATCTTAGTCGCTCCCAAAGACATTCTGACAGGAAGACACACAGTAGTTCAAGCCCATCCCCTACCAGAAAACATCGAAAATCTGGAAAGGAGGAATTGAAATGGGAGATGAACAATATTAAACCTCCAACATTTGATAGAGAACATAAGAAGGAGGAAGATACCGAGACATGGTTACTTGGCATGAAGAAATACTTACAACTGCAGAATTATTCTGCCCATGCAGAGGGAAGAATTGCAATGTACCAACTGAAAGGAAAAGCATCGATGTGGTGGGATCAGTTTGTGCAGGTGCAACACATCAGAGAGAAAGAGGTCACTTGGAGGGAATTTAAGAGGTATTTCGAGAAGAAATACCTGACTAAAAGATACTATGACAGGAAGATGAAGGATTTCTTCGAACTCAAGCTAGGCAACATGACTATTGATGAGTATAAACGAAGTTTCCTAGAACTACTAAAGTATGTTCCATTCATCAAAGATGAGGCTGTCAAGATTCAGAGATATCTGAGTGGACTGCCACCTTCCATGAGTGACAAGATTCAATATGATGATCCTAAGACCATGGAAGAAACAATAAGAAAGGCGAAATTTTTGTATGAACAACAAGGAGAAAGGCCTATCCTTCGGAAGGTTTGGAATGATCAGAGGAAGTTTAAGAAGGAACAAAGGAAGAAGGGAAAAAAGCCTTCCTTTTTCAGAAACAGTCTTTAGGGACAACCATCATTTAGAGAGCCGAGAATGACTGAAGAGGGAGCACAACGACAGAGACAGATGCCCATTCAGTGTTGGGGCTGTCAAGGAAACCACAAGTACAAAGATTGTCCCCATAAAAATGGTAAAGCAAGAACTGTACATACTGTTCAGCAAGCTGGAACCGTGGGAAATATGGGAAGCAGAATGCCGAGGATCTACATAGCCCTGGACAACAAGCAAGCATAATTTCAATCGCACATGATTGAAGTGGAAGGTACGATCAACAACCAACCACTTGTTATTTTAATTGATTCAGGGGCTAGCCATAGTTATGTAGATCCTAGAGTGGTGGAAAGTTTGCATCTAACGAGAAGCAAACATGAGAAGTCTTGGTTAGTGCAGTTGGCCACAGGGACCAAAAGGAAGGTCACTGAATTGGTTAAGTCTTCTTCAGTGGACATGAAAGGAATGAGCACTAAGGTTGAATTGAACATTTTTCTTTTAGGCTCATACGATTTCTTAATTGGGATGGATTGGTTGGACCAACACCATGCCCTTCTGGATTTTAGTAACAAAAGGTTCACATGCCTGAACGAAGAGGGAAATCAGGTAACAGTCCAAGGAATTCCCAGAGTCGTGGCTGTGAGGGAAATCTCAGCCATGCAGCTGAAGAAATGTTATCGGAAAGGCTGTCAATTATTTGCAGCTCGGGTGGAAGAAGCATCCCGAGATGAAGTCTCGAATCTAGAAGACCAAAAAGTACTCAAAGAATTCAAGGACATATTTCAGGAGGTACTTGGACTACCTCCGAAGAGGGACATCGATTTTTCTATAAATTTGATGCCTGGAGCAGCTCCAGTTTCGAAGGCTCCTTATAGAATGAGCACACTAGAGCTGAAAGAGTTGCAATTGAAGCTCGAAGAGATACTAAAGAAAGGTTACATTTGCCCCAGTGTGTCACCGTGGGGAGCCCCGGTCCTATTCGTGAAGAATAAAGATGGGACATTGAGGTTGTGCATTGATTTTCGGCAGTTGAATAAGGTTACTGCCAAGAACAAGTATCCTCTGCCAAGGATTGATGATCTTTTTGATCAGTTGAAGGATGCGAAAATATTTTCGAAAATAGATCTCCAATCAGGATATCACCAAGTGAGAATAAAGGATGAGGACATCAGTAAGACCGCCTTTAGAACAAGGTACGGTCATTATGAATTCGCGGTGGTGTCGTTTGGGCTGTCCAACGCGCCTGCTATTTTCATGTGCTTAATGAATGGAGTGTTCAGAGATTATTTGGACAAGTTTGTCATAATCTTCCTGGACGACATCTTGGTGTATTCCAATACAGAGGAAGAACATGAGCAACACCTGAGAATGGTGCTACAGGTGTTGAGAGAACACCATCTGTACGCAAAACTGAGCAAGTTCTCATTTTATCAAAGGCAGATCCATTACTTGGGACACATTATATATGAAGAAGGGATCGTTCTATCCTGAAAAGGTAGAGGCCATTCGAGAATGGCCAGCGCCAAGGAATGTGGCAGAAGTTAGATATTTTATGGGTTTGGCGGGCTACTATAGGAGGTTTATAGCCGAATTCTCAAAGATAGCTCATTCTATCACTTCCTTGCAAAAGAAGGAGAAGAAGGTCCAGTGGACTGAAGAATGTGAGAGCAGCTTCCAATGATTGAAGCAGCTGCTAACTAGTGCTCCAATCCTAAAGATTGAAAATCCAAACAAGGATTATGTAGTGTGCACAGATGCATGTAAGGCGGGGCTGGGAGGAGTTCTCAGCCAAGAGGGATTTGTAGTTTGTTATGAATCCTGAAAGTTGAAGGAACATGAGAAGAATTATGCCACTCACGATTTAGAGATGGCAGCAATCGTCCACGCCTTGAGGAAATGGAGACAGACCATAACGGTCTAAAGTATTTATTTGATCATTCGACCTTATATGCCAGGAAAATTAGATGGCTGGAGTTTCTGTGCGAATATGACTTTGATATCAAGCATATCAAGGGGAAAGAAAATAAGGTGGCTTATGCACTCAACAGAAAGGTGCACAAATTACATGTTGCATCCATTAGCATGTACCAGACTGAGATGAAAGACAGAATTTTGGAAGCTGCAAATACTGATTTGCAGTACAAAGGTCTTGTAGCGAAGCTACAATAGTGTGAAGAACCATAGCCCAAGGAAGGTTACACCATGGGAGCTGATGGTTTACTTCTGTATAAAAATAGAGTGTATGTATCCAATGTCCGAGAATTGAAGCTGGCAATTCTAAAGGAGATGCATAACGTGGATTATGCTGGACATCCTGGATATCAGAAGACTGTGGCAGCAGCAAAAGCCATTATTTTTGGCCGAGTCTGAAGAAAGAAATCGCTGAATACATCGCCATATGCATGGAGTGCCAAAAGGTTAAGGTTGAGCATAGGCACCCAACAAGGTTGCTGTAGCCTTTACCTATTCCTAAATGGAAATGGGATGTGTTAACAATGGATTTTATCACAGGATTGCCCGGAACAAGAAAGCAGCATGATTCAATCATGGTGGTGGTGGACATGCTTACTAAAGTTGCCCATTTTATTCCACTAAAAACCATCCACAGAGCAGCAGATGTTGCTGACATTTTCCTAAAAGAAGTTGCACGCTTGCAAGGAATTCCTAAGACAATTGTGTTTGATAGAGACCCGAAATTCACTTCGAATTTCTGGAAAGGATTGTTCAAAGGATTCAGAACGAATCTGAACTTTAGCATAGCATATCATCCCGAGTCTGATGGACAGACAGAGAGAGTAAACAGAGTAATAGAAGACATGCTGAGAATGTATGTGATGGATAAACCATCAAGGTGGGAAGACTACCTACATTTGGTAGAATTCGCCTACAATAATGGGTATCATGTGTCATTGATGATGATCCTGTTCGAAGCGCTTTATGGAAGAAAGTGAAACACTCCAGTGAGCTGGGATAATCCAGCTGACAGAGTAGTAGTTGGACCTGAGCTACTCAAAGAGATGGAAGACCAAATGATAAGAATTAAACATAATCTAAAAGCTGCCCAGGACAGGCACAAAAGTTACACTGATAGTAACAAAATCCATAGAGAATTCAAAGTGGGTGACCATGTTTTCCTAAAAGTGAAAACTAACAGGAGTCTCCTGAGGCTGGAAAGTTGCACCAAGTTGGCAGCAAGATTTTGTGGGCCATTTGAGATCCTAGAAAGGATTGGGTCGGTTGCATACATGCTTGCATTACCTGCATCTATGACTGTACATAATGTGTTTCATGTTTCATTGCTTAAGAAATATGTACCTGATGCTAATCATGTTATCGATTGGAATGTGATTCAGGTGGAACCAGAAGGTGTCCTGCAAGTGCATCATGTGCGCATATTGGACAGGAAAAGAAAATAGCTTTGAAATCGAGCTATAGAGCTTGTAAAAGTCCAGTGGACCTGGTACGGTCATGAGGACGTGACATGGGAGCATGAAGAGGTTATGCGGGAAAAGCACCCACATCTTTTTGAAAATTTTGAAAGGCTTGCAGAGACAGTGTAAGTTGCACTGAGGACAGTGCAAAAGTAAGGGGAGGGGAATTGTAGTGTCCCCAAGGTCGAGCCCCATAGTAAACCATGTTCTGAAAGGAATTGTAATTATGATTTATAGGCTGGTGAGCTGAGTTCTTATAAGCTGGAGGCTTATGTGTTGTTAGGCCAGGGAGCCTAAGTGTTGAAGGCTAGGAGCCTGTTGTTGTATATGTAATCATGCAGAACAATTAATAAAACATAAACACCGCCATGTGCAGACCGACCACGATGAATGAGTGAAGGGGGACTAAGCATCCATAAGGTGGGCAAGGAATTAGGGGCTGAAGGTGGGAAAAGAGGCTAGGTGTTGAGCCTAGGGGATAAGCCTAGGGGGCTTAAGCTTGGGAATAATATTTTAATATTATCACAAAAGACATGTACATTTTATGTTTTATCCTAAGTTTCTGGCAAGGGGAGAACATGCAAGGGAGACACGTGCTGGTGGAACGCATGCAGTTTCATGGGTGACAAGTGTCAACCCTGACACATGCAAATAAAACAGCCAGGATGAGCCATGAGAAGGGTTCCTCCTCCATTCCACCTGACTACCTGAGCATGTAGAGAATGCTGAACAGTACGACCAACCCAACCTCTGCAAGAATACTGTGTATGTTCTGAGAGTCGTGAACCCGTATTGTCTTTGATAGTCTGTGCACATCCTCTGTCCGACTAATCGAACCTATGCATGGAGGCTCTGTTCCGAAGCCAAGACCCTGAACCATTCCGCCATTTTTGAACCAATGGGAAAGCCTGTGTTGTTTTAAAGAGCCAGTATCACCCTCTGTTCTGAGTCGTGGATTCTGTGTCGATCCCTGCAGGAGTTACTCATCACGCATTCCTATGAACCATCACTATGAGGCTTCGAGCAATTGTTGAGCCTGTTTGGGAGGCTGTGTTGGTGTTTTCAGTTGGCTATGGTAACCACGTAGAGCTGGACTGTGCGTGGCTTGATGGCCAACACGAGTTGTGATTGAGCCTGTGTGTGATCTCTCTCTAGGTGAGGGAGGTGGATGTTGTTGGAAGAGGTTTCTTCCAGAGAGTGTCCAACACTAGCTTCAGGCTCTAAGACTTCCTGATCCAGCCTGTTTCCGAGACCCAGAGAGGGAGGTTAGCACCAATGGACTATGCTTGTGAAGGTGTATACTCCTGGGCAGAACATGCATGTGGAGAATGAGAGTCTAATATTAGTGGGCGTAAGATGGCATCCTGGGAAGAATCCTTCCATATTTTATGTGTTGTTTTCCCTATAACCTCAGCCTAGCCTAGATTTCCTTGCCTTGGGGTGGAGCTTAGTATCAGCTCGGGGGTGACCCATTGCTGAGCTGATGAGCAGTGTGGTCTAAGGCTGGGAGGTTCATGGAAGGCCTGCACTTGGTTGGTGGATTCTACCACTGTAAAAAGATAAGTATCTGATTATGTTTTTATCACGTTTTTCATGACTCTACTGTTTATGTTATCATGATTTCCGCTGTGTATACGAATTAATATGGAATGCTATGGATTGTTAATTATAGCAGTAAATAATATGTTTTACTCTGTGCTTAAATGAGTTATGTATAGAGTGGTGTTATAACCTTCTCTTAATAGCGGTTAAACCTTGGTAGCCAAAAAAAGGTTGCACTACAGCATCCCACCTTAGTACCAAATCACCTAACTCAAAATCATCTTCTTTAGTTCTTTTGTCGAAAATATTTTTGATGTTCTCCTGGATGACCTAAGTTTTGTTGTATACTTCTTCCCTGGATTGTTGCAAATGGATCATCTGGTTTATTCTTCTTTGGGAATCATTTGTCTCAACTTGCATCTCTTGCAAAAGTTTCATGACTGGGATCCCCAAAGAGGTAGGAAAAACTGCTTCGGCACCATAGAACAACTGGTATGGAGACATACCAATTGATCTCTTAGTGGTTAGTTTTTCATCCCAAAGCACGAAAACTAGCTTGTTATGCCATGACTTCTTATTTTCTTGCAGTGTCTTCTTAATGATATTCACCAGGGTTTTATAGGAAGACTCAACCAGCCCATTTCCCCGAGGGTAATAAGTTGTGGAATGTCCCAGCGTAATGTGATATTGGATACAAAAATCTATGAGCTTTTTAGATTGGAAGGCTGCTGCATTGTCAGCTATAATTTTTCTAGGGCATCCAAAATGAGACAAAATATGATGTTCTAGAAATTTAATGATAACATAATCAGTAGCTTGCCTGCATGGTACAACTTCGATCCATTTTGTAAAATAGTCAGTGGCGGTGAGAATCCACTTGTGTTGGCCGGAAGAAGGAGGTTGTATCTCTCCAATGAAGTCCAAACCCCATTGCTGGAAAGGAGCTTCAACGGAGATGGGTTTGAGGGGCAAGGGCATGAGATTCTTTTTTCCTTCAAACACTTGACATTTATGGGACGAGGTGACTTGTCGATGCACATCCGTGAACAATGTGGGCCATTAGAATCCAACCCTGAGGATCTTATTTGTTATAGTCTTCCAACTCAGATTCCCACCACAATCTCCTGCATGAAAATCTTGTAAAACCTTGTCAGCTTCGTCTTTTAATAAGCAATTTAACAAAATACCTCCAGGATCTTTCCAATAAAGATTACCTTCTAGAATACAAAATTTCAATGCTTTTAATTTCAAACACCTCACTTTGGTTTTAGTCAGACCAGGGGGAGCTTGTAAATTTAGCGAGACAAATAAAAGATCTGTGTACCATGGAGAGTTTAGAAATACCTCCTTAACTCTTGGAGTTGCCTGCTCTCTCTACTCATCAATCACAGCTAAGAAATTAATATCTAGAGCATGAAAATTAGATTCAGCCATCAACTTTGCTAGACCTTGACCTTTGATCAGTTTAGTAGGCTTAATATCTAAATCATATTCTAGAATAACAATAATCCACTTTCCTCTTCTACCATCCAGATTATCCTGAGTAAGAATATCCTTTACCACTGCATTTGGAACATAGGCAATGGTATGTGAATGGAGACTATAGAATCTGAAGTCTTTTATGGCTTCCACCAAGGAGAAAGCTTGTTTCTCCATTATTTTATAATTTAACGCAACATCTCTCAAAGATTTTCTGAAAAAGGTGATGGATTGTTCATACCCTTCGCTATTTTTCTGCAATAGTACTGTTGCGATGGTATGTTCGGATGCAAAAGAGAAAAGGTAGAAATCTTTGGTAAAGTATGGACTAATCAACACTGGAGCTTGTGTGAGTGCATGCTTAACCTGTTCAAAAGACTGCTTGGATTCAATGTTCCATTTTATTTTTGTGTCATTTTTCAACACATTGGTGATGTTCTTGAGAAGCTCGGCCAGGTTGGGTATGAATCTCCTTAGGAAGTTTTTTTTGCTAATGAAATATTGTAGCTCTTTAATATTCCTAGGGTGTTCTAGTTTTTGGATGGCCTCTATTATACTAGGATCTATTTTGATTCCGTCCTTAGAGATTACGTGTCCCAACATTTTTCCTTCCTCTAACCTGAAAAGGCTTTTCTTAGGATTTAATGAAATCCCAAATTTCCTACACTTCTCAAAAATGTGTCTGAGGTGCAACAAGTGTTCCTCATCAAATTGGGAGTAGACTGTCACATCATCTAGATAAACGACTATAAATCTCCCAAGTTTATCCACAAAAGCAATATCCATTGCTCTGTGGAAAGTGGCACCAAAATTCATCAAACCAAAAGGCATCTTCACATACATGAAGGTTCCCCAAGGTGTAGTGAATGTTGTTTTCTATTGATCTTCCCGGTGGAAAAGTACTTGGTTGCAGCCCGAGAAACCATATAATAAGGAGATCCTACAGGACCCAACCACCTTCTGTAAAATGTGGTCCATTTTGGGCAAAGGGTAATTGTCTTTGAGAGAGACTTTGTTCAGATTTCTGAAATCTATGCAAAGTTTGATCTCGCTAGTTTTCTTCCTGGTAGGAACTAGGTTAGAAACCCATTTGGAAAATCTCAAGGGGACTATGATTTTCACATCATACATATTTTTTATTTCTTTTTCTACCAGGGGAAATAACTTGGGATTTATTCTCCTAAGTTTCTGTCTAAAAGGTTTGTGTTCTTCTTTTATGGGAATCCGATGTTGTATGATACTTGTGTCGTAAGATTTTAAGTCTTCGTATCCCCAGCAAAAAACATCCACATATTCTTTAAAAAGTTCAATGTATTTGTATTTTTTCTCAGGGGGTAGAGATTTGGAAAATTTTATCATCTTGGGTTTTTCTTCTATTCCTATGTTACACTCTTTGACCTCTTTACCACTAGCTTCAATTTTTGGTTTTTGGGCTACGTCATTAAAATCGAACAAGTCTTCTAGCGGAACTATACCTCTAGGTAACACATTAATTTTCAACTGTAGAATACCAGAATCTATCTCATTTTCATTCAATTCCTCTGCATCTACTTTGCTTTCATTGAAATCTTTGGAATCTATGTTATTTACACTACCAATTTAAGAAACAGATTTATTTACAATCTCGTCATCATTTTCTAAATCTATGTTTGTACATTTGAAATCATTCTTACATTGTAGGAAGTCTTCAATTTGATCGTCATTTCCAAATACCTGCTAGTATCTGATGTTGCCAGGAAGAGTTGGTCTGCACTTCACCTCCACTGTGTACTTGTGCGTGGGACGAAAAGGAATTTTACAAGTAGCTGCAGACGTAGCCATCCCGTCTGCAAGTATGTTTTGTCCTCTAAGCATCACCTGCAAGTCAGTTTCAGTAAAGCATTGAAGAGAATCCAAAACAACTTTCCTATAAGCTCTAAGTCTAGGGTGTTTGGCTGCATACTCACCTTTGATTTACTTGATAATCAGTTCGAAGTCACCCCTTACCATGATCTATTTAGCACCAACTTTCTTTAGTCGTTTCAGGCCGAGCATCAGAGCCTCGTACTCAGCCACATTATTGGTGCATTGAAAATTCAGTTCGTACGAGTGACTCTCAGAATAACTTGATCTATGATTATGAAACTAGACTCCATCTCCAACTCCTTCTTTACTCACAGAACCATTGAAATCCATGCTCCAAAAATCTGATGGCAGTTCTTCTATTTCTATTGTTTCTACCATTCTTGCCTCAATGATTGCTTTACTTTCTTTTGAATCATGTGTATCATCTTCCAGCTGAGCAATTTTTTCTTCCACATCACCATCGTTGTATAGAATGAAAGATTCTAGATCAGAGTGTGTAGAGTATAATGGATAGTTATGCAACTTTTCCTGACTACTGACCATATACTTCATCAAGGTCTCTCGATACAGTCTTCTTTGTTGTCCGAATACCGGGATGGTGGCATATGACATATCTAGCTGCAGGGTTCCTTTCATCTTAGCTCCCCATGATCTTGACAGTAACATACCATATTTTGGGGGAATATCTGCAACTACTATATCCATTACCATACTCTTTGCTAGGATTTGGGATAATGTAATGCATAAATATTTGATCAGGCCTATACATTTAACCTTGCTGGAATCGAAAGAATGCAAATCTTTGTAGGGTATGGTGACCTCGAGCCCCAACTTTTCCATCACGGCTTTGGGCATCAGGTTGTGAGAGGCACCTGAATCCAGCATAACATTGTGTAAAATTAGATCATGGATGTTTATGCTGATGTAAAAAGGGGCCACGACACCATTATCAGTTTGACCATCAACTTCAGGACCAAACAGGAGATCTGGTCGATCATCAACAAGATTTATTGTGTCTGAGTGATTTGCATATCCAACATTCAAAGCCTTAGTACCTATCTCAGGTTTGATGCTCAAAGATTTAATCACCTGCGACTTGTAAGAGTTCTTATTCATTAGCTCAGAGAGGGGAATGAGAATCTTTACTTTAGCTAGATCCCCTTCAAGGCTGAATGCAGTGGAAGGTTTTCTTAAGGTATGTACTTCTAGTTTATCTGTTGGAATTATGTGGCTGGGTGCACTTGGTTGACTAAATGATGAGACTTCAGACTGATTTTCTCTTTGTCGTATTTCTGGAGATTTTTGTGTGTGAGATCTAGCCTTGTTTCTCTCAGGGACTTTCTTGGGAGGGTTTTTCGAGGCTTTCTTAGTTTCAACAGCCTTCTTCGGAGAGTTCTCGTTTGTTTTCTTGCTCTTCAGGTTATATTGCCTATGAAATTCCGTTATAGAATTCTCAAATGCCTGTTGTTCTAATTCCTCAACTTCCTCGTTTACCTTGGTTTGTGAAAGGAGGAACATCTCGTGCTCTTCTTGGGTGAGGAAAATGGATTCATGATCGTGATTGTGATCACCCATTAGGTTTATATGAGTGTTTTCAAACTCCTCGATTACCTCCTCCCCATCATTGGCGTAATTCTCCTGGAGGGGAGGTCTGATCTACTGATCAAGCCCTCTCTTCTCTATTTGATCTCTAGGATCTATTTGCCTGATCTGGGGTAGATTTCTTCTGAAGTTTGGGTTTTGAATTTGAGGATTGGCTTGGTTCTCCCTAGGCGTGTTTCTGTCAGTTACAGTGAGTCTCTCCATCATTTTCTCCATGGCTCTGGCTACAGAATCTAGTTTGGCATCTGATGAGGAAGTATAGGGCTCTTCTTTGATAGTGACTCTCCTTTTTATTTTCTTTTCGGACCTTCTGGCCAGAAGATTTGCTTCTACACCAATGACACTTTTCTACATGTCTTCCAGAGTTGCAATATTTCTCTCTCTTAGCTGATAAGACATATATGTGTCAAATCCATTGGGGAATTTTATTAATGCCAAACCTTGTGGTGGTTTGATATCAGTTGGAATTTCATTGTACAAATTGTTGAAATGAGTGCAATAATCTTGCACTATCTCTCGGTTCCGTCTGATGTTCTCATATTCTGACAAGATCTAGAGAGGATTTTTCTTAACCTCCCACCTATCAAGGAAAGCTCGATGAAAAACAACAATGTCAGTTATAGTAGCAGTGGGTAAGGCCTTGAACCACTTTTTTACATCTCTAGTCAAACTTTGTACAAATAGTCTCATCTGCACATCAACTTCATCCACTTCCTGTAAATCAAAATAATCATTCATTTTGTCAACATGTTGTTGTGCATTTAGGGGACCAGTACTGTCAAACTGAGGGAGTCTAGTTTGATAATCTTTAGGCATGTCATGTAAAGGGGAAACCAACACCAATGGGGCATATCTTGCTGCCATGATTGGTGGAGGGGGCTGAAAAACAACCAGTGCGACAAGAGAGGTAGTGACTGAAGCTGTAGAAGATGAAGGGTTGGGGGAAATGGAGTGACCTGGCTTATATTTAACAGAAATTGTAGCAACAGTCAAAGCAGGGAGTTTGAATCACGGCTGGAGGTGGAGTTTGTCTAAGGCTTGACCAATATTTGCAACTAGGTCTTCAAACTTACTGGATTCGGGGCGAAAATGTTGATCAACTTCAACTCTGGGAGAGAGTATTTCAGGGGTCCTAGGCTGAAAGATGGTTTGATCTAAAATTGTTTCACTGACAAAACTATCATATTTTGTCCTAAAAAGGCTTTGTTGAAATGATGTATCAAACTCGAGATCTTGAAGAGAAACTAACTGTTATAACCCTAAATTGCACCACACAGGCTTACTTGGCATCATGCCAACTCATGTCTCTTTCTTTCCATAGCCATGCTGAATAAAACCTTGAAAACCCTCTTAAAACAAGTGGCATGAGCCCTAACCCTTCACTACATGCGTTGGAACGCTGGCAGGCTCACTACTGCACGCGTTGGAACGCTGGCTGGCCTACTACAACCCGTGTTTACCTAACAAAACACAAAAAAAGGAAAGTTGTTGACGAGACAAAAAGATTTAGGTCAGTTAACTGGAACTCCCAGCCATGCATGGCCAAGAGTTCGTCCAAAACCCTAGCTCCTTCTAGCCTATAAAAGAAGGGGTAGGGGTACTATTCGGAAGGAGGAAAAAGATAGCAAAGAAACTCTGCCCAATTGCCGAATCCATTTGTCCCAACCCTTTAGCCTTTCCTCAAGCTTAAGGAGAATTAAAGCAAAGCAGTTGGAGGACAAAGAAGAGGAGGAGCCTAGGATCAGGATCGAGGAACGATGGCCGATCTCTATCACTATTGTAAGTTGATTCATCTTGAGATTAATAAAAGAATACTTTTCCGGTCCCAATGCACAAGTGATATATATTTTATTTGATTTACGCTTAGTCTCTAACCCTTATGTAGGAGAATAGCATGCATGCGTAGTGTTTTGTCTTGATTGCAGGATTGTCTTTGGAAGGAGCAACGAGAGGAAGCGGATAAAGCGCAACGGAGGATCTACATCAAACGTCGATAGAAAAAGGTTAGTAGGTCTCTTCTATGCTTGTGTGTGAAAAAGGGGTTTGAGTATTGGGGTGATAGGTTAAAAGTGTTTTCTTTGAGGTCATGATCTACGTACAATTTCAGCCCTAGCTTGTTAGTCTGTAGGGTATTATTTCCCAACAACAGAATTGGCGAATCCACTGGGGATATTACTCTTAGGGTTTCCGGATTTCATAGAGGTTCTTGGGTAGTTCAAAGAATTATATTTTCTTCTTCTTTGTTTGTCTATTTTCTGTTAGGTCAGAGCTAACAGGGAACCTGGTCATTAATACCATATTTTCCTTGACTTTTCTTGACATTTATTATCGAGACACATAGAGGTACACACGGCCTGCAGAAGGCCTACATGCCTGTAACCCGCGCCCTAACCTTCTACAGCCCGCGTTTGAACACTTGCTGTAGAGGTTTCAGTAGCGTGTAGGACTCAGGAAGCTTGAGAGGCAGTATCCTCTTCCCTGTCATAATTTTACATTCTCAGGAGGCTTTCTGGATCCTGTCTGGGTCTTGTTGGTTCAATGTCTTGTTTGCAGTCTGTTTTATTGTGTTTGTTATCTTTTGCATTCATTTTCTTTTTCTGTTAAAATAGAAGCATCCAATCCTTTAAGAGACCCTGGTTGTCAGTACCAGAGGCCTTTTTCAGGTCTGGGCTGCCTGTGGTTGTTTTGTCTTAGATTTTATACAGACCCGTGACCTGTTCAAGTTTAGCCCGCGGGTACCCGCATGCTGTTATAGCTCAGCACGCGTTTGCATGCGTGCTGTTTTAGTGATAATGACAGGCTTGATTGGTTGCTTTTCATCTTGGGTGGGGCAGTCATCCTCTCCTATGGTGAGAAGTGTTCCTCTCAGGGGTTTGAATCTAGGGCTGCACAGTCAACAGGTTAGGGCCTCTTATCCTTAGCCTGTGTTTTTATTAGTTGATGTTTTGATAGAAAAGACAAAAGAAAAAAATTGGTTTTATGGTTTTTAGACAAGTGTTAGAATCGGTGTTTTCTTGATTGCTTTTTTGCGTCTTTGCTCTGATTCTTTGCGATTTGCGCTTTAAGCCAGAATTTTATTTTTGTTTCCTTGGTTTTGTGCTTGTCGGCATTTTCCCTTTGTTGCGTCATTTTGCAATTAAATAAAAAAAAATTCTCTTGTTTCATTTTCTTCTTAGTTTGAAGATTGCGTTGTTGCATCAGTAGCTAGGAAGAAGTCTTTTTTTATAAGTTTTTGCATGAAATCTTAGAAAATTCCAAAAGAAAAAGAAGTCTTTCTTGTCGAAAAGTTGCTGGTTTTTGCATTTTTTATAAAAATTTTTGTTTCCGAGCATTTCTTGTTCATTTTACTTTGAGTCTTTACACACGATCAGTTTCACCTTCATACCTTGTGACGTAAAAAATCCCATTAAAAGAAACGCTAATTAAAAACTATTAGACTTTTTGTTTGTAGGGTACATACACTAGCTCAGGACTAGGGCCTTGGAATAGGTTGGAGAGTAAATTCTCCAAGGCCACTCAAACCAAACATTGGAGTCTGTTAAAGGGAGTGTAGAAGTCCAGTTACGGAAAGTTATCCGGGACCCCCCTCTAACACAGGGGCTAAACACGAGGTCGCGTAAGGAAAGGTAGCGGAGATAACCCCTCCAAAGATGGACCGAGCATAGTGGAGAACACATATTGAGGATTTGTTGAGGGATTCCGTTGTTTGCATTTTCCACGGAGCTTCGTGGGTCTCAAATCCATTCGAGGTCCTCAGTTGTCTTCCGGACCATTTGCTCTCGATACCCTTGACAGGTTTCGGGCTTGATACCCTGCTCATTGTGGTCTACCCGACTATCGACTGTACCCGCCTGGTGACCGTTCACGTGCTGGGAAACTAGTTGCCAATCTTTTCTAGGGACATACACAGGTGACTGCGGGGGTATACCGCGGTACCTAGGACAGACATCGGGCCACGCTTTGCAGAGTATACCCGGAGGGTGCTTCCGTATTCGAGTTGCACTTGCACCGGTAAGTTTCTCTAGTGTTGGTTGTTCTAACTGTTCTTCAAAATAGTTAGTGTTTTCTTGTCTTATCTCATAGGGGCTTCTTTTAGTGTGTGTTACTATTTGTTCGTGTAGAATACCTTAGAGTGTCGTGAATCTTCTCACACAGTGGAGGATTCAGAGCTCCACCGGTCATGAAGGCTTCTGGGCCTGCCGCCGATTATACTGGAGCCACCCCCGCCACCATTGAGGTGGAAGCTAGACCAACAAGGGTATTTCGAAGCAACCGGGTTCCCAACCATTGAGCCTGAACAAATCCTGGAGGAATCGACCACCAATCTTGGATTGGTTGAAACCTCAAACACTGATACTTGGCCACAAGTTATTGTGCCAATTCAATTTTATAAACACCTGTCAGTGCCTCACACAGCTATGGCAACAAACGTTGTTACTTCCTCTAGGAATTCTTCCATTCCAATCACTATTGCTACCACAAGAGAAGCTTCTCCTAACTTGCCTTTGTCGGCGGTTCGGGCCACCATGGTCTCGGCCGCAACTACGTCGCACAGTGGACCGACCCCATCTATCAAGGCAGCCACACCTCCTTTCACACCTAGTGCGACAGGCCCTCCGTTTTCATACGGTATGCCTAGTTCAGGTACAAGTCCTGCACTCACACACTCCACTTTACAGACTTTGGGTCTGGGGGCAGGGAGCTCTAACGCTCCTCTGTAAGGTCAACTTGGGGGCATTCCTGTCCCTTTCAATGCTTTTCCTTACACTGGAGGTCACATCTCTCCTTCGTCCCCTTCGCTTGGTGGTCCGCATCAGCATTCCTCCGGGCAGCCTGCACACACAAGTTCATTTGGAGCCGGGAGTCAAGGAACACCTGCACAAACTCAGTCGGTAGGTTCATCATCGTTTGTTTGGAACGAGACGTTTGGTAATAACACTTTCACATCCACTGCTTTCCCATCCGAGGGCACACCTATTTTTGGACAGTCTACTCCGGCACAGGGTACTATTCCTGCACTGGGGGCACATATAGTAGGACCTTGGAACTCAGGACAAGGATCCGTTCCTTCTTCTGGAATGTCATTCTGGGGTAATTCTTTCCACAGTCAATGGATCCCTGGATAGACTTCTATGCCTCTCCCATCGAGACCGGCATGGGGTAATCCTTCCCAAAGTCTGTCAAACACAATGAATGCCCAACATCCTATGTCCTTTATGGGGAATCAGCCAACAATGTCTCCGCAAATTCAAAACCCTTACGTTGGTCAGGGCCATGGTTTCTACCAGAATCCAGGCCAGCAGCCAAACTTTTCCTAGCAACCTGGTGCCATTCAAACTCCATGACCTTTTATCCAGGCTATCAACAACAACCTAAACTACCCTTCTTGGCGACATTACACTTGCCAGATTTGACACGGTTGTTAAATGATCCTATCTGTCACGATCCACGTTGGCCTCCTATGCCAACGAAGTTGCCTTCAGACATTCCAAAGTTCGAGGCCAAGCCTAACGAAGATCCAGGTGATCACGTGACTACTTTCCACCTCTGGTGTTCATCTAACTCACTGAAAGACGACTCCGTCCAGTTGCGATTGTTTCAACGCACTCTTATTGAGAGTGCCATGAAATGGTACATAGAGCTTGATCGTTCATGATACTCTTCTTTTGGTGAACTGGCGATGGCCTTCCTTA
Source organism: Picea engelmannii (assembly GCA_009831015.1). Taxonomy (NCBI): domain Eukaryota; kingdom Viridiplantae; phylum Streptophyta; class Pinopsida; order Pinales; family Pinaceae; genus Picea; species Picea engelmannii. The sequence goes on along the minus strand of ML788742.1, from coordinate 747,849 downwards.
ACCATTTCCAGTTACCTATGAGATATGACACTGGCACGGAGTTGCTAGCCAATTTCAAGTAGACGACAACAGACCATATCTCTGATCATATCTGAGAGTGGCGATGTCGAAAGAGTCTAATCAAAGTACCAGTTCCACTAGAATTCCCGCTAGAGTGTTTCCTTAAGTCTTTAGTATCGCAATTATCCAAAGACGTCGCAACATCTGGGGTTTTCTTCGAAGAAGATGCCATCATGAGGGCTCAACAGTTTGAGCTTATCTATTCTCAGTCTGGTCTATTGTACAACATCCTGCCGAATGCAACACGATTGATACTGGATAAAACCAGACAGAGAGTCGGACCACATGCAAACGGTATCGTTGGTTCGGCACAAACTAAGCCCGCTGAGCAATTGACAAAAAAATTGCAACAATTATCTATACAACACTCAGCGGCCAACCAGACTACTGCTTTGGCTGCTCCTCCTACCCAAACGTCAGAAGTACACTCCGTATAGACGACTAACCCAAAGGCCACCCAGCAGCCTGAAGGGAAGAAAAAACAACGCAAAAAGGGTAAGGGGGATAAGAAGCCCACTGATAATGCTGGCGAGGGCACCATGGAAAAAAGGAAGGTGAGGCATCCGTGCAACTTATGTGCGGAAGACCACCCGACCCATCTATGTCCTCGACTTGCAAAGGCCCAGAAGTTTGTCACACAGCAACAACAGGCTGTGCTGACTAATCCCTTTCAGCATGGGAAAAATCTAACTCAAGCCTCTACAAGTGTCGAAGGGGGCAGCCAAGAAAACTGCCCTCCCCCAAATAATTCCTCTTCCGCGAACGTATATATGGTTAGGGGTGATGCTTTAATAACAACTAGAGCACACAACTATAGTAAACCAAGCGCCTCTGAGAAGGGAAAATAAGCCGAGATCCCATCTCTTCCTCTACAGATTGAGAAGACGTTGGGAGAAACGATGACACGCATCCCAAAAGGTGCGTTTAAGAAAGCTTCTCACAATCCAAATGCAAGGGCTGCCCATAACTACTCTGTGGTGGAAGATTTATCCCAAACCCCTTGTGTTATGTCCGCTTTGGAGGTCCTCCAAAGTTTCCCTGCTCAGAGAAAAGCCTTGTTGGCTGCTTTAGGCTCTAATGAGACTTGTAACCCGGGTACCATCATGTTAGATACGACTGACTTGAAACCTCGTTTGCCTTACCACGTCACGTTTCAGATAGTAGTGGCTCACCCCACGAAAACGTTTACACGGAATATCTTCCGCATGGTGGTCGATGAGGGCGCTTCGACTTGCGTTATGTCGTTAGCATGCTAGAAATCCATTGGTCAGCCTCAGTTGTCTCCATCACCTACTCTCCTCACTGCATTCGACGGTCGTTCTTTCCGACCACATGGCATCATTCCTTCTTTCCCTGTGCAGTTAGGGGGAAAGACCGTGTGCGTCGAAGTAGAGGTAGTCGATGCCCCCCTTGAATACAATCTATTGTTAGGTCGTAGTTGGACTTATGCTATGCAAGCAATGGTCGCTACAGTTTTCCGAGTCTTATTGTTTCCACATGAAGGCTGGATAGTGACCATTGATCAATTGTCCTTCTCTAGACCTGACCCAACTTTGGGGGCATCCACGGTTCCCATGATAGATAATCCTCAAGCCGGTGTCGTTAATGTAAGAGTTGGTTTGTGCCCATATTTGATGGGTACTTTCGATTACCCACCTCCTCATGGCGATGTCAAGTTCATATCAAATCACCACAAGGCTGATATTTTTCACGTCTCGTCGTTCCGCACGACTTACTTTCATGATCCGTGGATTCTTCTTTCCCCGTCAACCATGATGGATGAGACGGGGCACTCCGGCATGTCCATGCCCTTGTCGGCCGCTAAAATAGCATACTCTTTAGTCCAACAAACTTCAGCTACTCCTGATCTGACTCCCGCACTAGAGTTGGATCCACTTCCGGAGCCTATTTGGGCTCAGGATTCTCTTGCTACCACCGATTCGTTAGACTTAGTCTTTCCTTCTGACGAAGCAGTAATCAAAGCAATGACTAGTCCAGACAAACCTTGGGACGATCTTCATCACAGATCATATTTCCTCCCAGAGTTACACCGAATCGAGGCAGGAGAATTCACTCTCACCATGACAGGAGGTCAGCTGTGTCCTATTCACCTCTTAGCTACACAGGAAATTTATGCTGAGGGAAATATGGCGACTATCGCTGAAACCATACCTATCAACATCTCCCGCAACCTTGGCATCATAGACAATGTTTTCGTCGGAGCATACAACTCCCCCGAGGAGATGCTAGGCATTGACCCACAAAGTGTCGATCATGAGCTAACTTTGTTGTTTTTCAAGCTCGCTTTGAGATCCGAAAACAACATCCGACGAGACTGCATTTATGCTTTTCGATCTCGTCCGGATTAACTGAGAAAAGTAACCATCATCGGGTCTCCTTTTAAGCCCTTTTCAGACCCTCTAAAAATGAAAATATTGTCGAGCGATCTTATGTCCTTTCACGCTCGTTAAACTAAAATTTGAAGTCACGTCTGTCGGGCGGTAGTTTACCCCTTTTTCGGTCCGGACGGTCAACTGTACGAACAAAAGAATACTCTATTGAATTCCCATTCTTTAGAAGAGTATCCTCAGGTATAATTTTATCCCGTTTTCGAGCTTGAGGGACTAAATTTACGAAAAAGAAACCCCCCCGGAGTCCATAGTTAAGCTCTTTTCAGACTCCCTAAAATTGAAAAGATCGCTGAGTGACCTTATTCTTTCACACTCGTTAAAATGGTCCAGAAGAATATTCCTGACGGAGTCCATTGTTAAGCTTTTTTCAAACTCCTTAAAATTGAAAAAATAGCCGAGTGATCTTGTCCTTGTCACACTCGTTAAAATGGTTTTGAATTGACGTCTAATCGGTGCTAGTTTACCCCTTTTTCGAACCAACTAGACTATTGTCGAAAAAGGTACCCCAATGGAGTTTCCTTTTATGCTTTTTCAGACTCTCTAAATATGAAAAACCACCGAGCTTCCCTTCTTTGGGATCGTTAAACTTACATCGAAGGACGTTACCATTGTGTGTTCTATCAACCGCATTTGCATCCTTTACCCTTCAGCCTAGTAATAGTTTGCCTTTGCATCTTAACACCTTTGGCCACTGGAGGATTTTTCCCGAGTATCATTTCCTTAGAACATCAATCTTGTCCTTATGCCTTGAACTTGTATGTTTGTTGTACTCGTTCCTCCATTGTAATGTAATATTCCTTTATTCTTTTTTCCAAATCAACAAAAAGAACAAAAAAATCAAATATACCCCAAAAAGAGGAGGGGAAAAGTATTTTCTTTATTGGCAGCATCATGAGTCGCCCTTGGATAAAGCACATCTGTTCGTTTGATTCATCATACTATGGGATGTAGTACGACCTTATAAGGATTTGATCGCTATACAGAGTTGTGTCCTCCACAGTTTGGTTACTCTTCCAAACATATGGAGAGTTTGCGTTGCCTCCTGCTTCGTAGACTTATGATTAACAGTTATGCTGCCTGAGTCTTATCACTTGTCGTGCTATTGTCCAAGGGAAGTTTGTCACTAAGCTTGAGTCGACCCCTCTGCAATATGTCTCTTGTTCGCATACCCGACCATCCTGAACGTCCAATCAAGTCTTTGTTCGAAATCACTGAAGCCTTCAGTCCGATCATCAAGATTATCAAGTCCATAATTGACGAGCCGTCGAAGACCTCTGGGTAGTGCAGTCGTACACTCGTATTACACTCCTACCCAAGTTTTAGAAGACTTTGAAGTTGTTTCTCAAGCTCTGAAGTACAACGATCAGGCCGAATCAGCTTCTGGGAGATGGATACTTTCTATGTATATCTTTCTGATTTCGAGATGTAGCTCCGCTGTGTATTGTTCGCGGATACTCTTTATAGTTCTTTGACATGGATCTACAGTGTATTTGATTGGTAGCCATGGTTCTATTTTATCCCGAGCATGGGTATGCTCGCCTCGGTGAGACATTTTATATTCTTTGCAGACATCACCTCCTGATTCCTGATTCCTGGGCTCACTCATTCAACATATTAGTACAGATTGGTAAAGAATTGGTAATGTATTTCGGCCATCATATGCTCTTCTGACCTCACACATTAGGGGGCATCTGTTATAACCCTAAATTGCACCACACATGCTTACTTGGCATCAGGCCAACTCATGTCTCTTTCTTTCCACAACCATGCTGAATAAAACCTTGAAAACCCTCTTAAAACAAGTGGCACGCGCCCTAACCCTTCACTGCACGCGTTGGAACGCTGGCAGGCTCACTACTGCACACGTTGGAACACTGGCTGGCCTACTACAGCCCGCGTTTACCTAACAAAACACAAAAATAGGAAAGTTGTCGACGGGACAAAAAGATTTGGGTCAGTTAACTGGAACTCCTAGCCATGCATGGCCGAGAGCTCATCCAAAACCCTAGCTCCTTCTAGCCTATAAAAGAATGGGTAGGGGTACTATTTGGAAGGAGGAAAAAGATAGCAAAGAAACTCTGCCCAATTTCCGAATCCATTTGTCCCAACCCGTTAGCCTTTCCTCAAGCTTAAGGAGAATTAAAGCAAAGCAGTTGGAGGACAAAGAAGAGGAGGAGCCCAGGATTAGGATCGAGGAACGGTGGCCGATCTCTATCACTATTGTAAGTTGATTCATCTTGAGATTAATAAAAGAATACTTTTCCCATCCCAATGCATGAGTGATATATATTTTATTTGATTTACGCTTAGTCTCTAACCCTTAGGTAGGAGAATAGCATGCATGCGTAGTGTTTTGTCTTGATTGCAAGATTGTCTTTGGAAGGAGCAGCGAGAGCAAGCGGATAAAGCACAACGGAGGATCTACATCAAACGTCGACAGAAAAAGGTTAGTATGTCTCTTCTATGCTTGTGTGTGAAAAAGGGGTTTGAGTATTGGGGTGATAGGTTAAAAGTGTTTTCTTTGAGGTCATGATCTGCATACAAGTTCAGCCCTAGCTTGTTAGTCCGTAGGGTATTATTTCCCAACAAAACTAACTTCTCTAGGAGAGAAGGGGACCTTAGAAGTGGACTGTGACACCCGTAAACCTTTGTAGTGTTTTTCTTCTTGAATAATTTTTCGGGATTGTCTATTACTACTACAAGCTCTAGGTTTGGATGAGATTTGGTAAAAACTCTTTTGGGAGCCATAATTCTAATTTTTATTTATTTTGTTTTTCTTTATAAGATAATCTTAAACTAATTATATACAAATTTCAACAACCTCTGAACCTTATCTCTTTATATGTTTGGATTTTATGACTTGTTCATAAATAAGGTTTTCTTTGTTTAGGGAAAATAAATCGTAGGATTGAAAGATTGTTCATTCCCCAGTATAGTCAGCACTATGTTAACGCTCTGTAAATTACCATAGGTTGTCGGGGGGCAGAAGAAATTTACCAGAGGCAACATTATCCAACCACTTTAAAACTGGGATCTAGCCCTACCAGTTTCAGAGAGGGATCTCTCTGTAAGATTTAACTTTGTTTTAGTTTTCAGATGTTAGGCTAGTTAGATTAAATGTGATTGTGTTGTTTGTTTTTGTGATGTTGGCTGAAAAAGGGTTTATGCCTCCATGGGCTATGGGGTCTGTTTTATAAATATAGAGATTAGAGAAAATATATAAAGATTCTTTTCACAAGGTAGGGTAATGAAACTATTGGATTATTTAGAAATAAAGTGATGGATAACAGAAAAGGCGAGATTGTCAATTAAAATAAAGAAGCAATTAAGAATTTCTTTATTGTAACATCATAAGACAAACATTTAGATCTTTAAAAGCTTAGAAACAGAGTACACAAAGGTAAATTATGCAACTTTAACTCCCTTTAGATGATCAGATCAGAAAACAACATGATAACTAAGAAAGATAAACATTCAATAGAGAAAGAGAAAAACTTCACCAACAGTTAACACACAGGAATCCTGTGAAACGTCTCTTTGTATTACTGGAATATCTCTTGATAAAAATTAGGGCACTTATAGCTTACTAGGGCGTAAAGATCAACCCTCAATACTTCAAATTTTGGAGTATTTATAACAAAAATTACAAACAACCCTGTCATTAATGACCAGGGCGTGGCAGATTCTAAGTCCAACTAACTAACTAATAAGATACAAATTTAAGAATTGTCGATGATGTGTCGAATTCTTCATGCTGATTCTAGGGAAGGCCGTTGGTGATTCACTCATATGAGTTTAACCGATCCACGTGATGACTCAACTTGCACACCTCATCTCCTAATCAATCAAATTGCACAACTCTTCCCATCTTAGCTGACTGGGAATGTTGACTTTGAGTATTCTTTGGTATATTTTGTCCATTTCTGTGTACTTGGAAAAAGTCAGTTGACGATGAAAATACACTTGATCTCGTGTTTTATGATGAGGTCTCGCTGTAAATTTTATAAGAATTCCTTGCCTGTTATATTGACCTATATTCCCGAAAACTTGGAACTGTCTTTGGCCACCATGGCCATCTTCTGTTTGTAATCAGGAAAATTCATCAACTTGTCATTTAGAACCAGTAGACCAGGAAGACCTTTCTTCTGCAAAGCCTCGATCTTGCTGAAGAACCTTTGAACTCCAATGACCATGTTCTAGAATTTCTCCTTCAACTGCAGCATCAGTCCCCTTTTGGTCAGCACTCTCTTGAATTCGAGGATGGTCTCTGTCCTGTCTTCTATCTTCAGGTCTTCTAGTTCTTCTCTGTTCTTCGAGTTCAGGAATCTGATGATTTCATTGGCTTTAGTGGGAATTTCTCCTAACTCTCCTTTTATTTTGTCTATGGCCTGCCTGCTTCTTAGCACCAGTTCATTTTTCTCAAACATGATTTACACCATAGGCTAGATTTCATTTATGGATTTGGAGATATCCATCCAAATATTCTCCTTTGCTTCGGAAAGTGTCTTGCCTGCCACTGTTTTCTTTTGCAGCCGCTGCAATTCCTACTTGAAAGAAGGTGAACATGTAAGCCAATATTGAGGAATACTAGAACATGCCCTTTGTGGCAAATTTTGATAGCTGATCATGGATGTTCTCTGCCAGGAAAGTGCTATATTCAAACTGGACGGTGGCCTTTTCCTCAGTAGAGAAAATTGATAGGAAACCCAATATAGGTTCATCCACCCATTCGTCTGAAAAATATCCAAGTAGACAACAAAGTGATGAAATCACTTGGTTTCCCTTTTCTGAGAACAGGGGGGAATGGTACGAGGGGTTTTTCTTGGGGAGTTGAGCATCCTGTGGGAGGAAAATCTCGAAAATCTAGGCTCTTTGAGGAAAAGATAGATTCTGGTACAACTTTGTTAGGATTTCGAGGTTGAATGGGGAGGCAGATTTGGGTCTAGGTATCTTCACCATCTGATCAATGGCCTCTAGTGTGATACATAAAATAATTTCTCCTGACGAAGAAACTATGGTCCTCTGGTCGGGGACGTAATGAGCTCGACATTTGAGGGTGAATTCCTGGAAATGATGGACTTGGGGAAAAAGATACAGAGGAAGATTGGACTCCCAGAGCCCAATTTCATCACTTTGATCTATAAATGTGTCTTTAAACCATGACTGCAATTTGAAAAATTGAATTCGCACATTGTCTCTAAGATTAGATAATCCTTGTTGGCTAATGGGATCTTGGTGAGGTCGAAAGGAGGTGGGAGGAAAGGATTTTCTTCGAACTCTACTTTTTTAGGCTTTGGTGCCATCGCTTCCAACGGTACCTGCAATTGAAACAAAATGTTAGCGGGTAATGGATATGGCTGGGTCTATGACTAGATCAGTGAGGGGACAAATTTGTATGGTGTGTGGAGAGAGTGAATAGTGTGCAAATGATGTAACGTGGTTGGTTTTGAGTGAACAGGTCACAGGTTCAAATCCAGAGGGGGGTAGGGTATGTATACCTCCGTAGACTTTACCAGTCAAATCGCTGGGCAGAGGGGGGTCCCTTGTCCCACAAACAGGGGGGTCTCATACACCAAATTTGGTGTGCTGGCTTGGCCGTGACCTTAAAAATAGATTATTATTATTATTATTATTAAATGGCCAACAAATCGTTTGAAGTGTGAGATGAAAGGGTGAAGGACGAGTGACGGGTACGACAAGGTGACATGGGGGGTGCTGATTGGAGAATGGATATCATGAGGTGACTTGTGATGGGTGACTAGGTGGGATGAACTGACAGGGTTATGAGATGAGATCTGTAGGGGAAAAGGTAGTGGGTCGTGACGTCATGAAGCGACGATGGTATTTCAAAAGGGTGGTAAGTGGTGAGTGGTTTTGGAGTGGAGGGGTTCTAATGCAATCGATTCATGCCACATTAGGGTGGGATCTGCCAGGAAAAACC
>ML788742.1:712083-728547 GCA_009831015.1 Picea engelmannii | reverse complement strand
CATATTTACTTCTTATCAACCATGAAAAAACAATAATGAGTCATATTTACATCAAACACTATTGGGTCCATTACCCAAAACTTTGTGCTACGGGTCTTTCTTCAAGGGTTGACATCAATGACAACCAACCTTAATCAACAAGCTGCAAGATCCTTTGTTGTTGGGCTTCATCTAAGTTCATGCCAACATGTACATCAGTCCTGAAGGTTTTGATATGGAATTCTATGGGAAGAAGAACCTATTTCCCATACACCAACTCATAAGGTGTATGTCTTGCTGTATTCCTTCAAGTGATTCTATAAGCACATAAGGCTTCTAGTAATCTGTCAACCCAATCCTTGTGGTGTAGCTACACTATTTTAGTAAGAATGGACTCAATGACTTTGTTGGTAGATTCTACTTGCCCATTTTCCCGTGGATGATAAAGTGCAGATTTCCTGTGCTTGATTTGGTACAGTTCTATAACATCTTTGACTAGATTAGATTGAGTCCCCTAATCAGTCACAATTTCTCAAGGTACACCAAATCTAGTAAAAATGTCATTAAAAAGGAAATCTACTACTGATTGTTTAGTTGCAGCTGCTAAGGATTTTTCTTCAACCCACTTAGTCACATAGTCAGTACATACAAGTATGTACTTTTTCTTTTTAGATGCAGGATTTATGGGTCCTACAAAGTCTAATGCCCATTTTTCAAAAGGTTCAATGAATACTTGGGCTTGAAGTGGCATTTGGTCTCGTGCAGTAGGCTTACCTATTCGTTGGCATTCATCACAATTGGATACATAAGTTCTGGCATCTTTGAAAATATTAGGCCAATAATAACCAGATTGCAAAACTTTATAAGCAGTCCTCTTGTCGACAAAGTGGTCTCCACAAGGACCATCATGGCTGGCTTGCATAATATCATGGATATCACCTTCCCTTACGCATCTCTAGATTACCAAATCTGGTCCTATTTTATAAAGACAATCATCATGCCACATGTATTTTGCACTTAGCTAAATTACTTTTTGTTTTTCTCTAGGAGACAATTTATGAGGCATCTTCCTTGTCACAAGATAGTTAGCTATATCTGAATACCAAGGGGTAAATGTAGAAATAACAAACAAATTTTTATTAGGGAAGTTATCATCTACTATTGCATTATCTCCTAGATAAATCATTCTAGATAAGAAATCATTCACAATATTATCCTTACCAGGTCTATCAATAATATTGATATTAAACTCTTGTAATAATAAGAACCATCTTGTAACTCTAGGGTTTGTTATAGGTTCGTTCATTAAGAATTTGATAGTTGAGTGATCAGTGTGTACAAAAGATTGATATCCTGTAATATAGTATCTAAATTTATTGATATCATGGACTACAACTAACAATTCTTTTTCCGTGACCATATAATTAACTTCTACTGGGGAAAGGTTTTTACTGACAAAGTTAATAGCATAAGGAATTTGATTTTCCCTTTGTCCAAGAACTACCCCCAGGGCTGTGTCTGAGGCATCGGTACAGATATGAAAAGTAAGTGACCAATTTGGTCCTCTTAATACAGGGGTACTTGACAATTTATGTTTTAGAAGTTCAAAAGATACTTGACATTCATCATTCCAATTAAATTCAACTTCTTTATATAATAACTTAAATAAGGTGATAGCTAAGCTTGTAAAATTTGGAATGAATCTTCTATAGTAGCCAGGATGCCCTAAACAACTCCGAACTTCCTTTTGTGAGGAAGGTACTCTGATTTGTGTGATAATATGAATCTTTGCGAGATCAACTCTCATTCCAGAACCAGAGATGTGATGTACCAAAACAATACCTTCAGTGAGCATCATCTTTGAATTTTTATTACTTAGGGAAATATTAGTTTCCTTACACCTAATCAAGACTTTTTCTAGATTGGTCAAAGCTTTCTGGAAGTCATCTCCATGGACTATAAAGTCATCCATGTAGACTTCCACACAATCATTGGTCAATTCAGAGAAAATGGCTAGGACAACCCTTTGGAAGGTGGCTGGGGAATTGCAAAGTCCAAAAGGAAGAACCTTATAAGCATAGGTCCCCAAGGGCAGGTGAAAGTGGTCTTTTTTCTGGTCTTTGGGTGCTATTTATATTTGGTTATAACCACTAAACCCATCTAGGAATGAGAAATACTTCTTTCTAGACAAGGTATCCAAAACCTGATTGATAAATGGTAATGGAAAATAATCCCTATGGGTGGCTTTGTTAAACTCCCTAAAGTCTACACATATTCTCCACTTACCGTTTTTCTTGGGAACTATGACAAGTGGAGACACCCATTGACTATCTGAAATGGGGTATATGAGGTTGGCTTGAACGAGTTTTTGCAATTACTCTTTTACTATATATTTGAGGGCTAGATTCATCCTTATATGAGGTTGTCTAACTGGTCTGATTTGGTCATTAGTGTAGATATGATGTGTGCATGTGTCAGGGTGAATGTCTTTCATGTCTTCACAATCCCATGCAAAGGCATCAAATTGTCTTTGGATCATTTCAATTACTTGTGTCTTTTGTTCTGGTTCCAAACTAGAGTTGATATACAAAGGTTTTCCCGAGATAATCTCAACAAGTTCAGTACTTTCTTCCTTCTCTGAAGAGGCTGGTGATAAAGTATATAATTCGGTGATATCAGGGTACCAAGTTTGTTGAATTTTGGAACTGAAAATATGTGACAGTTCTGCAAAAGACCTAGGATATTCAATGCAGTTTGTATCAACCAAGAATAAACTTAAGACTTGTTCATATGATTGTTCTTGCATTCCTTTTGCTTGTTCAAGTGTTAATAGGGGTCTGATGCAATCTTCCTATCCATAAGGGTTTTCAATCCAAACAAGTATCTCTTGTGCCGGTTGGGCATGAGGGAAGAGGAAAAGCTTTTGGCTATGTGTGACATTGGATGAAGAAAAAAAACACCATCACACATAACGACAATGTCCTTATACCCCCTTATTCAATTTCGGGACAGGTCTAGGATGAGATCCACCACCAAAAAACAATTTTTTTTTATTGAAAAAATTGATACATGAAAAAACTTTCAACTTGCACTATGTTCTCCTTTTCAATGATAAGAGTGTTTTTCTTTACAAATAATACTCCCTTGTATCTATGTATCATATAGTATCTCTAATATGGAGCAAAAGAGATAAAAAACCAAGCACTTTCGTTTTGAAGAATGTCCTTTTTGATTTAAAAAGGAAAATTCGATCAAACATGGCTGAAGCTCCCCCATTCACATACAATCCATTTATAAGATATGACTCCTCTTTTGTTTTTCTTTTTTTTAAACAAACGCAAACACTTTTTACAGTTATATAAATAATGTTTTACATCTTCAAAAAGTAAAAAACATTAAATAATAAAGGGTTTTTTTTAATAATATCTTTTAACCATTAAAAAAATCATTCCCTTAAATACATTTGGGCACCACGTATCATATACCAAGTAATACTTCAAAAAATGTGCTTTGAATTCTTATCAAAAGTTTGTGCAGCCAAAATAAGTCTGGAAAGGTCACGCTACTGGAGCACAACGATAGATGATTGCACTTTAGCAGGAATGGAAAATGCGTTTCCAGAAAATATTTATGCAAAAGTTATAAATGGAGATTGTTGTGATGACATAGATGACTTGCATCAATATGAAAACTTTGAAGCGAAGGGATAGGTGGAACAGATTTGTTGTGGACAGATTGTATCACTGGAACAATTTTCTGCCAAAACATCTATTTGAATACCTCTTCCATGTCGACATGTGCTTTTTTCATTTTCAGCTATGAACTCTTCTTGAACAAGTGGATATCGTTGCGCAAATTTAGAAACGTCTCAGTTCAAATCTCGGCCTAATTTGAGTGAATCATTCCCATGCTCATATGGTGCCATACTACAAAAAAAACGTGATGAATCACTGCAAATACATGATGGATTGCTGGACGGATTGTTGGAGGAATAATTGGATCGCTATTCTGGTGGAGATCGGATCTGATAGGAGGCAGAAATGCCTTGTTTTCCATATTTTTACAACAAAAATAAACCTCAGTGACAAGGTAGACCTTAAAGATTATGTATCTCGACCTGATAAAATCAATGCTACAGAGATAACAACAATTTTCCAAGAAGCGAGAACGTACACAAATTTAAAAAATTATGTCCACAATCGATGGATTGATGCCAGGTTATGATTGTTGGAGAAAATTTGTGCTTCAACATATGTTTGAACGGTGGGATCCTAGAATGATCAAAATATGTATATGCATGTCCATTTCTTTTGATATCTGACTATATCAGTTTGAAAAGCTTCTTGATTTTATTGCAAAACTGTGAATCGAAGAAAAAATTCCGACTTGTCCATAGATCGACTCCCCATAAAGAATCACCGTTTTCATGGCCATAACACACTGCAGGTGTGTCTGAGGTTCATGTATGGGGTTTCTATACAGCAGCTTGGAAACAATCAACTGGATAGAAAGGGGAGAAATCAGATTGAATAGTTCCAGATTTGTGATGGCAGTGTGCACTAGTCAACAGATCAAAGTCACACGTAGAGGGAACTTGAAATAAAGGTTTGGATCCACAGAAAAAGATGAGATCTGAGATCTGAGATATGGAATGGTAAGGCGGAAATTGGCCTTAACAATGAACAGGAAATAACTCTTCAAATCAATTTAACATCGTGTAAAATCAAGACTACACATACACAGTATATGCAACATACAAGAATTGTCCATGGATGACAATCTATGGATCAAGTGAGCAATGTTATAATATCCCCATGGCTATATTGAACTCATATCAAACATAAAGTTTTAGAATTACCTTAAATTTTCTTGCAACTCCTTGCCACATATGCCTCTCACAAACTCAAATATGTTGTGCGAGGATAACATTGCCGTGACTCTTTAGCTTGAATGAGAAATGAAATTTACGCATCTCAAAGATTGTGAATCTATATTTTGTTGTTGTGAGCAACCTCTACCATTGATATTGAATTCTTCACCATCCCTAGAAAAAACTATCATGGTGACATCAGGACCTTAAGACCAAAGGTGCTCTGATACCAATTGAAGAAATTGAGCATAAAGATATTAAGACAAGAAGATTGGCGGAAAAGGCCTCAAGCCATAATTCACAACATTGTATTCATCTTAATGATACAAATATATAATACAATAATGAAACCACCTCAATTGTTCTCACATCGACACCTCATCAGGAGATAAGATAGGAGGAGACAATATACGAATCTAGAAACACACTTAGGATAAAAACTATATCCTAGTATGTAAAATAAATAAAGATGGTATACTTAGACTTAATGATTGTATATGAGAAAGAGGCTAACAATATGGAAGGATTAGAACACTGACTGGTGTTCTGCACATCCGAGGATTGACCATAAATTTGATTTCTGTAAGAAAAATGGACGATGCAGGGTTAAAAACCATATTTGAAAAGGAAACCTGCAGGATGGTTTGAGGATCAATGGTGTTGTTGAATGGAGTTCAGATTGGAACTCTATATAAGATTCAAGGAAGCACTATTAGTGATTGGTGTAATAGTTCCATTGTTCCTGATATTGGAGCAAAAGAAGAAAAAAATCCTATAGTCTTAGGATAAAAGGTTATGTTGTGGCATCAAAGATTGGGGCATATGAGAGAGAAGGGTCCTCGACTACTACATGGTAAAGGTATGGTTGAAGGTATGTCTAAATGATCTATGGATTTTGATTTCTTTGAACATTGTGTATATGGGAAACATAATCGGGTAAGATTCCCCTCTGGTGCAACGAGGGTGGAAGGAATTTTACAGCTAGTGCACAATGATGTGTTTGGACCTGTGACGGTTCCATTATTGGGAAAATTTGTGTACTATGTCTCATTTATAGATGAATTCTCTAGGAATAATTAGATATATTTCCTCATGAATAAATATGAAGTCTTTGACGAGTTTAAAGAGTTTAAGGATCTTGTCGAGAATCAAACAGAGAAAATAATTAAGGTGTTGATGATAGATAATGGTGGATAGTTCTTTGGGAATGAATTTGATTAATTCTATAAGAAATGTGGTATAGAAAGGCATAAGAATACTCCTTATACACCTCAGTAGAATGGAGTTGTAGAAAGGATGAACATGAAATTGATGGAAAAATCAAGGTGCTTGCTCAGTGGTGTCGGTTTAGGGAAAGAATTTTGGGTAGAGGAAGTGGGTACTGCATGTTACCTGGTCAATTGATCACCCTCATTAGCACTGGATGACAAGACTCCACATGAGGTATGGACTCATAAGAAACCATCTCTCACACATATCAAGGTATTTGGTTGTGAGGCCTATGTTCATGTTCCAAAGGAAAATATGAGTACGCTAGATAAGAAGGATGAAAAGTGTATCTTTATTGGGTATAAATACGGTCTCAAATGTTATAAGATTTGGAACCCATAAACTAACAAGGTTGTGTATAGACGAGATGTGGTATTTAGAGAAATGAAGGATGTTTTCAAACAGGAATTCCTACCAAGTAAGGAAGAACCAGAGAAAATAGACTTTGATCCAAAGTATGATGAATCAGAGTCTACAAAAGAACATGAATAAGAAGAAGAAGATCCTCATACTCCAGTATTGAGCAGATTGGTGCAGGAAAAAAGGCTACCGGAAAGGTATACTCCACCTGATTTTCGTTCAATTTTTGTTTTGTTTATTATTGATGATGATCCTAGAATTCTTAGAAATGCAATGGATTCATAGGATGGAAAAATCTGGAAAAAGTCCATGGTTGAAGAAATGACAACCTTGGATAAGAATAAGGCTTGGGATCTAGTGGAGTTGTCGACTGGAAGAAATCCCATTCGCAATAAATGGGTATTTGAAAAGAAGTTGAATGCATAAGGAAAAATGGAGAAATACAAAGATCGCTTAGTAACAAAGGGTTATTCCCAGGTTGAGGGAATTGATTTTGGTGAGATTTTATCTCATGTTTCCAAGTTAAATTCTATTAGATTTATGTTATCTATTGTTGTTGTATTTGATTTTTAAGTAGAATGGATGGATGTGAAGACAACATTCCTACATGGGGGATCTGGAAGAATAAATCTATATGAAGCAACCAAAAGGCTTTGTTGTGAAGGGAAAGAAGGAGCTGGTATGCAAGATGAAAAATTCCCTCTATGGTTTAAAACAACCACCAAGGATGTGGCATAAAAAAATTGATACTTATATGCTGGGACTTGGCTTCAAAAGAAGCAAAGAGGATCACTATGTGTATTTTAAATTAATTGGTGATCATTTGATTTATTTGGTATTGTATGTGGATGAGATGTTGCTGATAGGAAACAATATGGAGATTATCCAAGATGTGAAAACTCATTTGACCTCTAAATTTGACATGAAGGATATTGGTGCTGAAAATTTAACTTTGGGCATGGAAATTAAAAGAGATCGGAAAAACATGAAACTCTGGTTAAATAAGAGAAAATATGTTGAGACAATATTGCAAAGGTTCGATTTGTAGGAATCTGAACTGGTTAGGGCCCCTATTCTTGTAGGTGTAAATTTATTTGCGGATCAGTGTCCCAAGACATAGGAAGAGGAGGAGGACATGTCTCGTGTTCCATATGTGAGTGTGGTTGGAAGTTTGATGTATGCAATGTTCTGTACTAGAATGGACATTGCAAATGCAGTGGGAGTTTTGAGCAGGTATATGCCAAAACCAGGAAAAGAGCATTGGATGGAAATAAAGAGGGTTTCCAGGTATTTTCATGACACTAATAGTTATGGATTATGCTACCAAGGAAGACCAGTTTTGGACAAAGTGTTGGACATACATGGCTTTGTGGATGCAGACTGGGATGGAGATATGGATTGTAGAAGATCTAAAAGAGGGTGTGTGTTTAACCTATTTGGAGGAGCAATCAATTGATGAGAAAAAGACAGTATGTAGTGGCACTTTCAACTACAGAATCTGAATACATGACAGACACTCATGCAAGAAACGAAGTAGTATGGTTTCAGAGATTGTGTTCAGGTATTGTTTTGGTAAAACAAGTTGTAAGGATAGATTGTGGCATTCAGAGTGCGATTTTTTTGGCAAAGAACCCATATTATCATTCAAAGACAAATCATATTGATGTTCAATATCACTTTGTGAGAGACATGGTTGAAGAAAAGGTGTTGTTGATGAAGGTGGACACTTTGAAGAATGTTGCAAATTCATTAACAAAATCTATGAGCACTGAGAAGTTCTCTTGGTGTAGAGGATATATGGGCATTGTTTCCTTGGATTGTTGACTATGTAACCATGTAACCCCTTGTATGCAAAGAAAACAACAAGTGGGAGAATGTTGGATATGTGTTATATTCTTTGCATGACTATAACTAGTGTCTATGTTGCGTTAGTTAAGGAATTAGGGTTGTTGACTAATCCAAGTCATTGGATTAGGGTTTTGGTTGTCGTTGGCTCCTATATGTATATTGTGTTGTAAAAAATGTCTAAAGTGAATGAATATAGAATATGTTGGTTTTCCCGGTTTGGGTTTCCAGTGGAAAAGTATCTATGTAAATGTGTGTATTTTCCATTGTATCTTTTTTGTTCTTTTATTGAAAATATATTTGCAGTAAAATATTGTACAAGGTTAAAATTTACACTAGTGGTCTGGTATTTAACCACGGGGTATTCACTCAGTGAACCTATGACATAGCACATGAGTTTGTGGATATTGAATAATACCCCTAATTTCACTGTATATTGATAAATATCCCCCAAAATCCTTTATTTTATCCCCCCTCCCAATACATATTTCCAATAATAAAAACCCTTATCTTTACTATATACCCCATTTTATACCCCTAAATACCTATAAAACCACCAACATTTTGCACCTCCCCCTTGATACCTACAATATATTGACTTTATTTTTCACAATTTTTAAACCCCCTTTATGAATGAATGTAATAAGATATTGGTCAATAGGGTGAAACCTCCATGTATTTAACATACTCTGATAGTTGTCTAGGGATAGGGTATTAACTTCCTCAACCCTCAATCAATGATTAGGTTTATACCTTCTATAATGTTATATAAAATCCACTACATGGCTAGCCCCACACGTTTAAGTAATGGGGGATGACATGGCATCCACTCACACCATGGTCATCAATACAATAGGTCAACTTGTGGTAGGCATAAATTTCGCATGCAAACTTCGATTGAGGTGATTCTTGCACCATTGGAAAGGTTTCAGTGTGTAGTAAGGTTGTAACATAAAAACGTGTTGTTTGATTCCTCAAAATGGATTCAGAATATTTTATACAATTTTTTGGACCCAAATTTCCAAATTTGGACCAGTTGCTAAAACAGATATGCAAGTTGATTCCTATAGCCTTTTCACCCATTAAGAATCGAGATAGATGAAAAATAATATAATGATCCAATATGGATTATGCCTCCCCAAAATATTTATTGAATGAGGTGAGGAAATGTTTCCTCTACCTTCTCCCGAGAGTACCACTTTTCCTTTCCTGGAAGTTGTCCTTTCAAGCCAATCTGCCAAAGATCATGTTTCCCATATATTGTAGTTCTAGACCACTTCTATAAAACTGTGTCCTCTTCCAACTCTTCCTGAGAATATGGTGCTAAGTATTGTATGGAATGTAGGACCTACTCCTCTTCCTCCTAATCCAACATGGAAGGATTGTAGAATTTGAGATTCTCCACATTCACTACTAAGTAAATGTGAATGTATGGGGGTAGATTGAGTCTATATGAATTATCACCCACCTTTTCCAATACCTCAAAAGGACCATACTGTGGAGCCTTGATATTCTTACCAGGACCCTGTAGTCTTTCCTTATTCAGTTGTAACCATACTCTATCTCCCACTATGAATGTTCTCTCTATGTTGTGTTGGTCATGTCTAGCCTTGCACTTTTCCTGCAACTTCCTTAGCATATCCTATACTTGCAAATGGATCTGATTGATCTTCTCAATGATTTTTTTTCTTTTAATTCACCTCTTGTTATGTCCTCCCTCACTCCTCCTTCTTTTCCATATACAAAATCTANCCTTGCACTTTTCCTGCAACTTCCTTAGCATATCCTATACTTGCAAATGGATCTGATTGATCTTCTCAATGATTTTTTTTCTTTTAATTCACCTCTTGTTATGTCCTCCCTCACTCCTCCTTCTTTTCCATATACAAAATCTAGGGGTGAAGGTGGAAAATATCCAAAAAAAAGTTTGAAAAGGTTAATTACCAGTAGAAGTGTCGATTGCTCTTTTATAAAAGTGTTGTATATATATATATATATATATCATATTTTCACCTCGGGTATTTGGATTCTTCTTATTGTAACCCCTCAAAAGCTACACCAAATTCATGTTGACTACTTATGTATTCTCATATGTTTGTGGAGGGAATGTTGTATATCTCTTGATATTAGTGTCCATATTATCCCACAATGAAGTCCATAAGGCACTGAGAAATATGGTGTCCCTGTCTGAGATAATTCTCCTTGGTATCCCAAAGTGCACCCAGACCTTTTCAAAGAAAAATTTGGTTGCTTCTTGTCCCTTGATGGTCTTTTTACAAGGCATTAGAATGCACATTTTTCTAAAACTGTCAACTACCACAAATTAATAGTCATGTCTCTTCTGTGTGGTTGGTAAACCACCCCCAAAATCCATGGAAATGCTTTCCCAAGGTCTAGTGGGTACCAATAAGGGATGGTATATAACTTGCTTCTTGTTACTATGCTTGTTGGTACAACAAAGTATACATCATATAATATATCATGCTACATATTCTTGCATTATGGGCCAATAATGATACCTTTGTAAGTTGGAAATTGTCTTCCCAACACCAAAATGTCTTGCAACCTTGAAGGTGCGAGCCTCTCTGATAAGTTGCAATTGTTCACCTTTAGGAACACAAAACTCATTGAGCTTGTAGATTAAACCATTATAGAAATGATAATCATCCTTGTTGTCACCTTCTTCTATATGAATTTGGCCCTGTATTTGTTGAAACACCTCCTTGAAGTCTTGATATTCTATGCATGCCTTTATGTATGAATCATGGGTAAAAGGCTCCATGTGCATCAGAGTTCCCAAATATGTAATATTGGATGTGGGTGGTTGTGAAAGCTTGTATTCCAACTTATTTATGATACACTTCTTATACTTTATGATCAAATGGAATTGTTGTAAGAACCCCATCCATTTGCAGTGTCTGGTTTGTTGTAACTTACTCTGGGCCTACAAATACTGGAGCAGTTGGTGAACTGTGTGGATGATGGCCTCCTTTCCTAGTAGATAGTGCTTCCACTTTTTGAAATCTTGTACCAAGGCATAGAGCTCTCTTTTGTCGGTAGGGTAGTTGAGGACCGCCCCATGGAATACTTCAAAATTATAGTAGACATACCTTCCTCCCTACATCAAGACTGCTCCCATGGAATACCCACCTGCATATGTCTCCACTTGAAATGGATTCTACAAGTTTGATAGTGCAAGCATTGGTTCTTGACTAATCTTTCTTTTCATCTCAACAAAGGAATTTTTTTTATTCTTCCCCCACTAGAAACTCTTACTGCCCACTATTATTGCATGGAGTGGTGCAACTATTGTTGAAAAAATAGATTTGAACTTCCACAAGTATTGTGCTACCTCAAAAAATCTCCTAACTTCTATTCAATTTTGTTGGCATAGGAGCAGACCCAGGGTTCAACGCTTCAACAACGCACCAACAAAACCCTAACTATTGGCCCTTTCAGCAACACCTGCGAAGCAGAAAAAGTCTCACCCGAGGTAGAGGCAGGGGGGGTTACAAGACTCATGTGTCTGTAACCAAGCTGGGACACAGATCTGGGATTATAATACTTTGCAAAGTACTTAGAAGATAACATGAATTAGCTTATCAACTTCATTCACATCACAGAACAAACCCTAAGTATAGATCGATGTAGTAACAATGACAAAATACACATCGCACTTAGCATCATAATTTATATCTAGCACCTTCAACATAAATAAATCGCTAAGCATTCATGGATCTATATATCATATATAACAATCAATGCAATAAGCAGATTCACAACATAAACATCATAGAATGAAGCAAACCATCAAAACATGATATACGTGGTTCACCCTAGTGTGGGGCTATGTCCACCAACTTCTTATTCATCTTTATTAGGCTTCAATATCTTACATTCTTATGCTCGTGTGCACTAAGCCACAAAGCCAAGCTTCGCACCGAACATGTGATCTGTGTACTAAGAACCTAATCCACCTTCCCAAAATTAGGTCAATTCACAGAGCCAACTCCTCTATCAAGAACATAGATTTACATACACAGTATGTTTCACTAAGCAACCCAAAACTACTTGCACTTAGCCTTGCAAGCTATCGACTCCTTTCTACATTACATTCTTACTTATTTATACTTTTACATTTACAAAAATGCCTAATCATGGGTAAACCCATGGTCTGACATCCCATAACCCATTACAAAAACCTAAGAACCCCATGTTGTGTCCACAAAGCCCACAAAACAAGTGAGATCTGCGATCTCATCTCCGCCTGGGCACTCCTTCCTCGATCATTGCATCGAAGTCCAAAACATGGTCAAACTTGACCAAGATTTCCTCAAAACTTGGTCGAGGGCCAACAGGCCCACAACACTCACCTGTGACTCGTCCCGAGTCACTCAGATCTGGGAAGCACTGCTTCGAAGGCCTTGAGCTTAGCTCAAGATGCCTCGACTTGCTGCTTCGCTTGAGCCTCCTTCTCAGCGAGATCTTGGATTATTTGCTCTGTAATAGGCCCTTTTAGACGTTGTTCCACTGTCGCAACCACTTGTTCTAGTTGCGAACCTTGTCCTTCGATCTCTTCAAGCATCATGAAGGTTTCCTCCTGCACCGGTTGTAGCCTCTGTGTGACTTCCATTACTCTGCTTTGGATGACAGTAATATGTTGTTGGGCCACACACTTTTCTTGTGATATCTTCATTCTCTCGAATGCAATGAGTGACTTCATCTGCATTTGAACTATCAGTGCCTACTGTTGTACCTCCTGTAGCTTCACTTCCAAATTCCTAAGCTCTAGATCTTCCGTGAGGCGTTCGTAGGTCTCCGTGCTTCTGTCGTTCAACTGTTTTCATTCTGAGGTGAGGGATCTGATTCTTTCGACTTCACTCTTAGTAGCTTCCTCCCTCCGGTCACACAATTCTTGTGGAGTGCTTGGTACTACTTGGATCTCCAACTCCATTACCCTTTCTTGAAGTTGTTGGATGGCCTCAATGAGCTTCATCGCCTGAACCTCGATTGCCTCATGTTCCTCCTGTGCCAAGCCTGGCACAGAGTGAAGTTCTCTGCTCACCACTTCTTTAATTGTAGTCTGCTCTGTGAGAATCTAGTCCTTTTCCCTCTGTATCTTCTCTTTTTCTTCCTCGAGCATCGCCCGAAACTCATCTTTCTCATTTTCATAAGTGGTTACATGGTACCACACAACTCATAATTACTCCAAGATATCTTCTTTTTCTTGTTTCAAGGCTTCTGTAGCCTTCTCCTTATCTTATTGGGCTCGATGAAGTCGAGCCTCTATTGCATCTACAAGTCTTCGAAGTTGGGCTTGCTCATCCCCCAACTCTCCAGTCCTTGACGGGGAAGGCACAATAGGGACTGCGTCGACCGAGCGAATAGCTTCATGTACTTCGCTCAATTTATTTTCTATCCTACCATATAGTTCATCTTGCTTCGATCCATATCTATGCACGAGATCCTCGAACGCATCCTCCATCACTCCGCAGACTAGACTGATATCATCTTCTGTGAGTGTGGCCTCCAACTAGGGCTTACTAGCGTGAGTCTTCTTTCTTGCTGAAGGTTTCTATGGAGAAACCTTCCTCTTTTGCGGAGTTATTGTTTCGGCAGGGGGATCTTTTGGTGAGGTAGCTTCACCTTCTTCTTTCTTTTCTCCTTCATCCCCTCCTCCCTGTCCATCTACTTCATCTCCTCCTTCTCCTAGGGATCCAGATCCATTTCCTTTAGAGGCGTTGTCTTCCTCATCAGTCTCTACATATTAGTATTCCTCCTTTTTATTATTCTTCTTCATGCTTATAATAGGACTATAATTCTTCCTTTCTCCCATCCTTGCATGTAGTGATATATATGAAATGTCGATCTGTGTGGAACTTAGCGATTGGTCTATACTGGTGCAAGGTGTGCGGTGTCATGCATGGGAATGACTCTATGGAAACCTTCAGTTTTTGATAGTAGGCATGGAACACTGCGTTCGACTTCCATTTCTTCAACATGTCATTCATATACCATAATGTAGAAAATCTAGCTGCCAATGGCTCTGATGGTTCAATTTTTGGAAAAGTTGCTCCCTTGGAAATTTTCCAAGCAACAAATGCAACCAACACAAGTAGCCCACTGAAATGGAACTCTTATCCCTGATCCCATGCTTCATGGTAGTATATATCAATCTCATTGACGAGGTAACTCGCCCAATTCATTTGCATTCCCTCCACGCATTTCCCTGCGAGGTCCACCACGAACCTGATGACCTGTGTGGGGAGGTTCTTTTGGACAAGATTTCTAGCTATGAGTTGTAAATCAAGGCGCACTATGCCATCCTATATAGAGGCTACCTTGTAGCCTCTCTTTCCCTTTTCTACTTCTTCATATGCCTCGTTTATGTGTTGTTCCAGGGAGCAATCTGAGGCCTTCCCTAGGTAGAACTGTCGAGGTTTGGGTTTGTTCATTCTCAATCCTGTGATTAGGTGGATCAACGTCAGATCCATAGTAATTCGACTATTGAGCCATAGGTATCCACCATGATAGCATGATGAGAGGATTTTAATGCAAGCGTTAACCTCCTAATGTTGGCTAAAATGAGAAATCTTCATCACATTGAGTATAGTGGACTACGCTAGCTCCTTTATCCACGACTGGGTGACAATGCGAGGCTTCTTCCCTGTGGTATTCGTTAAGTATCTATGAGGGGTGAGCATGGCATATTTCTTTCTATCTCCAAGGTTAAAGTCATTGTTCTTCAGGGATGGGATCTGTCCCAACTGTCTTCCAAATACGCGTATCCCCTTCGGGATGTATGCGGTGATCAAAGTGTACTCATAGTCTGTGGGATGTTTTCATGGTTAACCTCGCCATCCAAAGGAGGGATATAATATGGTAATATCGACGGGATATGCTTCGCATTAGCCAGATCGTCGTGATGTTTACTTTTCTTCTCAGTCACAGGGTTAGTACGACCTGAATGTCATGTAGTCAAAGGGAAATCCTGCAGTCCCCTATTCAAAGATGCCTAAACACCTTCAGACATAGCTTTGTCAGCCATAAAATTCTTAAGGACTTGTTCGACAGACTTCTCTAACTTAGTCTGTTCGCCCGACATTATCACTTTTAAACGGATAAGTCAGGGTAGGCGAATGGACAGGTGGGGTAAACAAGCGGATGGCGATGTCTAGGTTCTAAAATCACAACTTGACACACAATCATTTCTCTGTTAGCAACATTAATCATGGATGGAGAAAAGTGGTCCCAACGCAGCGTCCGATGGGTTAAATAAGCGAGCATCATAATAGATTCTTCTAACAGCCAGGAATGCTTACATTAATGTGAATCTATCTATTATGGTGTAGTATCAACGTCCCAAACGTGGTCTATTCACCCATAAATGTGTTTCCTAGCCGTTCTAGAGCATCATTCTAACATTTGGGTCACCTCCAACGGTCATATATCTTCGCCGAGGCGAAGTCCCATTCTACGTGGTCCTGCTGTTCTGGCAAGGTTTAGAGCCTACAACCCCACCTCCTGCGAAGTCTTCTCTGTAACCTCCTGTAGTTTTTCTAACTTGTATTTCTTCTTACTGAGATTCCTTGCCTTCTTTCCTATGATCTGAGTCTCTCTAACTGTTTTTGGATTCCTCTTTCCATTCTTATTCTTAGTTTCTCCCATCGTAGTGACTTCGCAGTGCTGATGTACTTCCAATGGGTTCGAAGTTAATATCCCTTCCCTTACCACTTCCTGGGTGGATTTACTTTCTTCTTAAATGGATAGGTCCCTTAATCCTTCTTGTGCTCTTCCAATTTCGACAGCTAATTCTCTTGCCTTCTGTTGCTTCGAATTAACTTCTCGTTCTTCTATCAATCGATCTATTTTCCTAGCTATGAAATCCCTTAGTTCTTTCTTTTTCTTTTATGTAGCTTCTTCCTCTACTTTCCTTATGATCTAATCCTTCTCAATCCAAGTCTTTCCTAACAAAATAGGGAAATGGGCGTTGTTCTCAACAAACTTAATGACTTCAAATTCCTCTTCAGTCGATGTTCCATGAATAATAAGAGGTACATTAGTGATTCTTCCACATAAGGTTATCATCTTTCCTTTGAATAAAGCTATTCTTCCCAATGAATATACTATAGTAGGATTTC
>ML788742.1:687586-697613 GCA_009831015.1 Picea engelmannii | reverse complement strand
GAGGATGAATCAATAGCCTATACGAATCTCATAGGCTATAGTCAACAAGGGAAAAGGGGAGTCAAGGAGGTTTGTTTGGTGTCACTAGGTAAAAAGAATGATAAATCCTAAAAGTTACATTAAATAAAATAAACAATTGTATTTAAATCTAATTGGAGGGAAAATAAAATTAAGATTTGATTTGGTCAAAATAGGAGAAAGATATAAAAGGTCCAAAGGAAGGTTGAATAGAGGAGTAATTCTCCCCCCTTCCATTATGATTTGATATCTTATTGGAGTGCTCTTGTAACTAGTGTTTTCATTGGGGTTTTGGGAAAATCCCTTCCACTACAGTTCTAGTTTTAGTGGTGCAATATCCACCCTAGATAGACAAAGAAGAGAATTCATCCAGAGTTCTCATTGAAGTTCATTGTTTTGTTTGGTTTCTTGTTGGACAAGGATGGGAGGCATATCGTCCTACGCAAGGTATTTTTGTGAGTTTGAGCAGGAGGTTGAGCATTGGATCAAAAGATTTCAGAGGGTTTTTCGTGCATTTGTAGGAGGAGACACCCCCACGGGTTGAGATAGGGTTGTCCCGTGGGGCCCCACTAGATGCCTCACAATCATCCAGTGAGGGCCTCTGCAAATTGGGGTGTTGTATTCATCTATCAGATAGGTTTGTGAGGATCTCGGGAAGGGGTTGACTACATATTAGCATTGTTAGAGAAAAGCAGAGTAAGGCTTGGTGAGTCTTGGATCAGTGCACACCATAGGTTGGAATCATTCCAAGATTTTGTTGTGTGTTTCTGTAATAGATTGTGTAATTACCTGACAACCATTAGATTTATGTGCTTAGTAGTATTTTTCAACTGTTATTACAACCATTATACATCATTGTATTGATTTTGGGAGTTTTCCATCCATAATAAGATGTCATGTTTATCTTCTCCATTCTTGTGAAATGAATGTATGTTATATGTTATAAATATTCCTCATTGAGAAAACTATTTATAAGAAGTTAACAACACATTCATATAAGAAGAAATAACAAATTTTGGGTAGAAATACATTAAATTCCCTCCTAGCCTAGTTGGGAACATTACAGTGTTATCAGAGCTTGTGATTCTTCCATCTTGTGATTACATTGATGCCTAGAAGAAAAGGGCGTGGAGGACAAACCTCCCAGGAGTCACTGTGAAGAGAAACATAAGCTAATCACACAGAGTCGGAACTAGAAGGAAACATGGGAGACAACTATGAAGGATTTATGCTCCCGATATTAAAATATCTGGTCAAGGGTCAGTACAATACAACAAGATTCCAGCAGAAAATGCG
This sequence comes from Picea engelmannii, assembly GCA_009831015.1. NCBI lineage: Eukaryota > Viridiplantae > Streptophyta > Pinopsida > Pinales > Pinaceae > Picea > Picea engelmannii. Next base: position 696,299 of record ML788742.1, on the reverse strand, counting down.
TGAGGTGCTCGCACTCTTGAGAGACTAGGGAGGGAATATGAGTGTTATAGGTGAAGGTGGACCCAGTGGATCCCATTGGGGTGATAGAATATTGCACACAGAGAGTAGAAATAACCATACTCCAACTCAGAAAAGGAGCTTAAAGATCTCGAGAAATTTATTACCACAGTTCCTGACAGGGAAGCCTATACAAGCATAGGATAAATTGGATCAGGGGCTTGATATTGATACCTCATATAGGGAGTATGAGACAACAAATGAATATATCTATGAGAATGTTTCTTATATATACTTTTTCTACCTCGAACATAAATACATTTCGAAGGAGGGGAACAGAGCAATAAAGAACCCACAAAACTTTGATCTCATGCACAAGGTGGGAACGTTGACTATTCCACCCTTCGATGGGTCTGCAAAGAGCATGTCCAGGGCCTGGGTACATAAGTTGGAGACTTACCTCCAACTTAATGCAATGACTGAAGTCGAAGAAATTAAGTATGCTACTTCACTTGGAAGGATAATCTCATGAATGGTGGTATCATGGGCTCGTGAAAATAGGGCAGGCCAACATCACTTCATATGTGGACTTCACTCAGATATTGATGGATAGGATTGATCAAAAGTATTCTGAGACACATTTCAAGGATTTGGCACAGTTGAGACAAACAAGCACACTAGAAGCATTCATCATAGATTTTCATAGGATGGTAGTTACATTGACATATATCTCTCAACAAAGGTCGATGATGTTATTCACTGAGGGTCTAGTTGAACCCCTGAGAGGATGAGTGAATTACTTTAGTCCAACCACATTGCATGAGGCGATCATGATATCCCAGGACATGAAGGACACAGTCAACAAGAAGGTACCACAAAATCCTTCATCCCTTAAGGAAGTAAGGAGATGAAGTTTCCCCAGAAGTCATGGATGGATGAGGAGACTCGAAGAGAACTAAGGAGGAATAAACTTTGATTCAGTTTCAAATACATATGGGAACTAGGTCATATATGCATGTGCAAAGGTAAATTCCATTACATTGAGGTAGTTTCTGACGAGGAGGATGCCAGTGATTATGAAGTTATTGGAAAGGACAGTGTTGATCCATCGCAAACTATAGAGCATTTGTCATTTTAAGATATCCCTAAGGGAGTGACCATTCCCACCCTTTCAGGAGTCCCTAAATATTATACCTTCAAGATAAGAGGTATTGTGTATGGGAAGAGGGTTATGACACTGGTGGATGGTGGAGCCACCCACAACTTCATTGATTTTGCATTGGTCACCAGGAGAAAGATACATGTAGAGGATTTCAAGGGATTCAATGTGGTAGTAGCAGATGGGTACAACATGATGTGTACTCAGAGGGTCATGGGATTAGACGTAACCTTTGGTAACTATATGTTGACTAATGACTTTTATGTCATGGATTTAGCAAATACTCATGTGGTGATAGGAGTCCAGTGGCTATACTCTTTGGGATATATCCACATGAATTATAAGGAAATGAGGATGGAGTTCTAGGATAAGGGTGGAAAACGAGTCGTCCTAAGAGGTATGTTGACAGGTACCCTCAGGATTGTGTCTAACTAGCGCTTGGAAGCCCTTTTTAGAAATGGGGATGTGGCTTTTGTGACATAATGATTTATCACCATGGAGAATCCATCATAGGAATGCCGACATTACCCAGTGGATATGCAATCCATTGCTTGGAAATTCTGAGAGATTGTTTAAACCATTTCCATTAGGGAGACCACTCAATGAAGGATTTGAGCATGTCATTGAGCTAGAAGAGAGGTTGAAGCCTGTGATCACCACTCCCTACAGGAACCCCATAATATTCAAGGATAAAATAGAGAAGGCCATAAAGGAGTTGCTAGAGGTGGGACACATCATGCCTAGCTATAGTCCTTTCACTTTGTTAGTTAGACTGGTGAATAAGAAATATGGTACTATGAGGATGTGCATAGACTACAGGGCACCAAACAAAAATACCATCAAAAATAGATACCCAATAGCCACGATTGATGAGTTGATGGACGAGTTGCATGGAGAAATGTACCTATAAAAGGTTGATATGTGATTAGGATACCACTAGATTCAGGTCAGAGAGGAGGATATCCATAAAACAACATTCAGGTGTCACTATGGGAATAACAATTTTCTAGGCATGCCCTTCAAGTTGACTAACGCAGAAGCTACCTTTCAGTCATGCATGAACCATATATTCAACAGACAGTTCAAGAATTTTTTATTGTGTTCTTTGACGACCTTCCCATCTAAAGAAGGACATGGGAGAAACACATGAATCATGTGGTCGGTATTCTCACCATTATCGAGCAACAATCATTTTTTGCAAGGAGGAAAAATGTGAGTTCGCGTTGACAAAGATCCTCTATCTAGGGCACGTGATTTGTGTTGAGGGGGTAAAGGTGCATCAGGAAAATATCCAGAACATCTTAGACTGGCCCACACCCATGCCACTCACATATCTATGAGGATTCTTTGAGATATGTAACTATTACACATGCTTTGTGAAAGGATTTTCAAATTTTTTTGTGCCATTAACATAACTCACCAAGAAGGGGGAATTTTTATGGTCATAGGGTGCATAGGTAGCGTTCGACAGAATGAAGAAGTTCATGAGCACTTGCCTAGTATTATCACTCCCATATTTTACACAACCTTTTATCCTAGAGTGTGACGCATATGATGAAGGGATAGGAGTAGTATTGATGCACAAATGACATCCGATAGATTTCGAGAGTAGGAAGATAAGGGATCCTGAGAATATCTACCCAATATATGATAAGAATATGTTGGTCATCATGAATGCATTGGAAAAATACATATAGTACTTGGTAGGAGGACGATTTGTGGTTCAAACTGACCACACCATCTTGAGATATTTCTTGGAGTGGCGAGACCTGAACAAGAGGTAGCATAAGTGGGTAAGTAAGGTACAAGAATATTATTTTGATATCGAGTATGTAAAGGTAAAGAAGAATGTAGTTTTGTACTCCCTATCTAGGAGACTTGTATCCTTGTCCATGACATATATCTCACCAGACTAGAAGTCCATTCTCTTGGTGGAATACTCCAAGAATACCTTTGTCTGTGATTTGATGGAGAGAAGTATTCAGAATGAAAGGTATAGGATAGTGGATGAAATCATCTACTACAAAGACAAGATCTATCTTGTCCCTGATTCCACACTCAAGGATAATATTTTGAGGGAAGTGCATGATGCACCAATGGCAGGGAAACAGGGGTATCTAAAGAGCTACAGGAAGGTGAGGGGGAGATTCTCATGGAAGGGTCTTAAATGGGATGTACTTCTTCATGTGTGGGAGTTCATTAATTTCCAATAGAACAAGTCAGAGTTCACACATCTTGCAGGACGACTTCAACCATTACCGATTCTATGATAGAAGTGAGAAAGAATTTCCATGGACTTCATCACATGGTTACCAAAGGTGCAGAGAAGGGATTGTATCTATGTGGTAGTGTATATTTTGAATAAATATGTGCACTTCTTTGTTATTTCTATGGAGTATAGTGCATATTAGGTAACATACATATTCTTCAAGGAGGTGTTTAGACTCCATGGCCTTCCGAGGAACATAGTCATTGACCGGGATAACAGATTTCTCAGTTCATTTTGGCATGAGTTATTCAATTTTCTTGGGATAGAGTTGACACCTAGCAGTATTTGTCACCCCCAGATAGTCAGGAAGAACGAGATAGTAAAAGAATGGATCGATGGTTACCTAAGGAACTATGTGTTAGGGAAGCAATGAGCATGGATAAAATGGTTGTATCTCTAGGAATTATATGTATACAACACTCTCTATGATCCCATGATCCCATTCAAAGAATTATATGTCTACAACACTCCATATTTTTTGTATTTTTCGTTTGGAGAGAGTCAAGCTCCTAAGGCCAGGGACTGGTTATAGGAAATTTAGGACATCTTAAGAGTCCTGAAGGAGAATATACAAGCCACTCAGAATCAATAGAAGAAGTATGCATATAGACACAGGGTAGAACACATCTTTGAGGTTGGAGATCTTATCTTTCTCATATTTCATCTGTATAGACAGTCATCGTTGAAGAAGAGTGGTGTAGAGAAGATAAAGTCTCTCTTTTATGGACCTTATAGAGTGATCATGAGAGTTTGGAAGTAACAAATGAGTTGGGGCTAAGGGAAGTGGGATCCACAATACCTTCCAGGTATCATGCCTTAAACAATTCATTAGGACAACAAGTCACTTCTTTGACAAATATTCCTCCACTAGATGAGGAGGGACAGTTGGTTCTAACTTTCAAGATGATTTTTTATGTCAGGAAACATAGATTAAGGAGTAGGTTCATTAGAGAGTACTTGGTTGTATGGAGAGGATTTCCCACAGAATATGCTACCTAGGAAGGGGATAAGATCTTGTAGCACCCTAATCTGGAATTGCTTAAGGAGAAGTAATCTTGGGAAGGGATGACTATAATGTTCCCTTCCAATTGACTATGACAGAGGATGACTCAATAGTCTATATGACTCCCATAGGATATAGTCAATAAGGGGATTCGAGGAGGCTTGTTTGGTGTCACTAGGTAAAAAGAATTAAAAATACTAAAAGTGACATTAAATAAAATAAACAATTGTATTTAAATGGAATTGGAGGGAAAATAAAGTGAAGATTTGATTTGGTCAAAATGGGGGAAAGATATAGAAGGTCCATAGAGGTGTAACCCTTCGCCTTGCTATCATGATTTGATATATTATTGGATTTCTCTTGTAATCCATGTTTTCGTTGGGTTTTTGGGAAAATCCCTTCCAATGCAGGTTTAGTTTTGGTGGTGCAATATCCACCCTAGCTAGACAAAGAGGAGAATTCATCTGAAGTTCTCATTGAATTTCATTGTTGTGTTTGGTTTCTTGCTGGAGAGAGTTGGGAGGCATATTGTCTTATGTATGGTGTTGCGACAAGTTTCAAGAGGAGGTCAAGAATCAAATCAATAGGTGTCGAAGGGTTGAGCTATGGTTGTCCCGCGAGGCCCCACTAGATGCCTCATAGTCATCCCATGAGGAGTTTTGCAACCATCTAGAATTAGGGTTTTTCAACCATCTACCAGACAGGGTTATGAGGATCTTGGGAAGGGGTTGACTGTAGATAGACGTTGTTGGAGCATAGAAGAGTAAGGCTTGGTGAGTCATGGATCAATGGACATAAGAGGTTGGCATCATTCCATTCTTTTCTTGTGTGTTTCTGTAATAGATTATGTAGTTTTCTGGAATCCATTAGATTTTTGTGCTCAATAGTATTCTGCAGTTGTTATTGCAACCATTAGACATCATTATACTAATTTTGGGATTTTTCCATCCATAATTAGATTCCATGTTTATCTTCTCCATTCTTGTGAAATGAATGTATGTTATATGTTTGAGATTATTCCTCAATGAGAAAATTATCTATAATAAGTTAACATCACATTCATATAAGAAGAAACAACAAATTGTGGGAAGAAATATATGAAATTCCCTCCTAGCCTAGTTGGGAACATTACACAAACATAGTGTCTATATTGGTCTTCTTGACCTAAATCTTGATGTGGAAGATTTTGGCCATGTCCTTCTCTTCCTAGTTATGAAGGCTAATTAGGTTCACATACTTCTACATTGATGTGTAGAAAATATTCTCATCCACATCTAAGCTACTTTCAACATTATTTCTCGAATATGTGACTAGAAGATTCTTTTTCTTTGTTTCCTTCTTCCGTTTCTTTGAGTTCAACTCTGTATTTTCCATCCCTTTTCCCCAGTGTGACCATCAAAATTGCAATGGTTGCAATATTAGTTGCTAGGATCCTTGCACTGATGTGTAGTGGCTTTCGTCTTCTTAACCTTTCCCCCTTTCCACTTCTTCTTCCCCTCCTTGGAATCTTCCTAGTGCTCTTACTACTTGGAAATACTTGGATACCCATTCTTGTGGCCTATGTTTTCTAGATAGTGTTCCTATACACATGACTCATCCAATGTCCTTGGCTTGAAAATCATCACTTTCTTTCTAAAATCGGTGGTGTACTCTCATACACTATACACTTTCTTGTTCCTGAAGTAGTTCCACTTGATCCATCTGTCCTCTACATACCAAATAGGATAGAAATGGGACTTAATGAGGGTTTTTAAATCCTCCTACTTAGTTATTGGTGGATCACCTTCCAACCTAAGTATATTCATGTGAATTTTCCACCAAGTGTAAATGTGTTAAAATACACAGAATAGATGTAGCTAAACAATAATACACACATTTTCAAAGATAATTGGAGAAATAAGAAGAAGGAGAGAAAGAATGAAAGAATTCTCATTAACCGTTGTGAATAATGAATAATTTACACATGATATACTATGTATAGCTCAATGAGTACACACTGGAGGAGAACCAATGCACCATTGTGGTGGTCTAGAGTGATTTGGACACACACCAACAGTTATGGGAGTGAACTTCCACCTACTCTAGTCTCTTAGGAAGTTACGGGAGTGAATTGCCACCTAGTTGAGTTAACTAGTCAACTAGTCTTTAGTTAACTAATTGAACAGAGAGTAGTGAGGAGTTAACTCAAGGAATCAAGGCTAATGCACCAGTCTGGTGATAATACCAAGGCAAGGTAGAATTATCATGGTGATGATCCCAATGTTGCATGGTGACAAAACCAATGCAACATCTAAACTCAACTCAACTAGTCAAACTAAAGTGTCAACTGAAAGAGAATATTCTCTAGGTGGAATATTCTCCCCTAAAATATAAGATACTAGATGCTGACTAATTATGACTAATAAACAAGGAAAAACCTTAGGAAAAAGAAATCCTAGGTGTGTGTGAAGTAACTCCAACACCCCCCCTAAACATCACTATGGTGAAAATAAAGAATGGGTCCTAGAAACGAGTCCATGTTAGGTACCCAAATGCAAAAGATACACTGAAATAAAGTGAGGAAAGAGGGAAAACCTCATGGGAAACCCCCCCCCTCAAGGTACAATGTATGTAAAAAGAAGAACTACAATTGCTATGAAACTGTGTCCTTCACTCCAAGACGGTTGTTGGCATGGGGGCAAACCCAGGGTTCAACGCTTCAAAAATGCACCAAAAAAACCCTAGCTATCAGCCATTTCGGTAGAAACTGTGAAGTAGATGAAGTCTCACATGAGGTAGAGGCAGAGGTGGTTGCAGGACTCCAGTCTCTGCAGCCTTAGCTAGGACACAGATCTGTGATTACATTACTCTAAAAAATCTCTTAACACTTAACATTCATTAGTATTCAACCAGTATTTACTTCGCAGATAAAACCCTAATTACAGAGCAATGCAATATTCAACAAGATCTAACACATTCAAGCACTTAGCATAAGGAAACAGATTAGGTATAACATCTTATTCACATCATTAGGCACTAATTTATCATATTCATCTAAGCATACATTATTGCACTAAGTATTAATCACATAAACAATCTAACAACTATAATGCACAAAGTAACCATAACACAGGATATACGTGGTTCACCCCAACATGGGGTTACATCCACCAACGCTTCTCTTCTTTATTATCTTCTGTCAATCTTCTAAAAGAACAGAGCCCAAAAACCCTACTCCACATAGGACAGGAGATCTGCGCACCTCGCCAGGTCCTCATTCCCTGAGTTAGGTCACAACACAAAGCCTTCTTACATAGTCTATACACAGGCCTCTTATAATCACTGCACTTAGCTCTGCAAGTCTTAACACATAGCATGCAAAAAACATCCACTACTATTCACACTTAGCACATTAGACTTCACTTTATATCCTCTACTTACATAATCTATATTTCTATTTATACATTACAAAATGGGCCGAAACATGGGTAAACCCATGGGCCGACATCCTATACCCTTTTTTGATTAAGATTGGTTGTCATTGATGGCAACCCTTGAAGAAAACCCCGTAGCACAAGGGTTGGGTAATGGAATGAATATTATTTGATGTAAATATGACTCGTTATTGTCTTGTCATGGTTGATAATAAGTATAAATAGATGAACTCCAAAGTGGTCCCCTTATGGTGAAATCCCTCACGGGAAGACTCTTTGCGGATTGAGTTAAACTAGAAGTGTGGTTAGAGAACCCATGATTATTTGTGGAATAATGAGATGAAGGTCAGTGAATTTGTCATTGAAACTATCATATATGTATAGCGTTTTTCATTTCATTTCTGGTGGTAGGTGGAACGTCACATAACTCCTCACGGTTAGAGAGTTATGGCCATGAGAAGTTGAAGAACCCAGGTTTGGGTAATGGACCCAAGTTTGTTTGATGGATAATGGAATGAGTTTTGATATATTTTCAGGTAATAATATTATATATGGATGGTACATTTCATTCCATTTCTGGTGGTATGTGGAACGTCACATAACTCCTCATGGTTTGAGAATTATGGACTTACGAAGTTGGAGGCCCCTCTTATGTCATCTAGAAGCCCCAAAAGGTCAAAGTAGTCAAAGTGGTTTAAGAGATTTTAAAAGGTAAATAATAAATTGAATTGATGAGTGTACTATAATTCAAAGTGAATACAAAATAAATTATTTAAATAGTAAATTTAATGGAGAAATTAGAAGTGGGTTAACCCTAAAATAAGGAAAGTGGGCAAAGTGACCTAGAAGATGTTTTTAAGGAAGCTACTTGG
>ML788742.1:676323-687536 GCA_009831015.1 Picea engelmannii | reverse complement strand
AACAAACTTAATGACTTCAAATTCCTCTTCAGTCGATGTTCCATGAATAATAAGAGGTACATTAGTGATTCTTCCACATAAGGTTATCATCTTTCCTTTGAATAAAGCTATTCTTCCCAATGAATATACTATAGTAGGATTTCCAAAAATTTCCCAAGTGCCTTCTGTCATAATATTCACTTGTGTTTCCTCATCCAAGACACAGTCTATGCCGAAGTCTCCTATTTTTGCACTTATGCGTTGTTTTTCTTTCAATATCTCTGATAAACTGACATCTTTGTAATCTTTCATCGTTTCTTTCAACTGTGATAACATAGTTAGAGATTTTTTTGACTCATTCTCTTGGTGACTCTCTAGCATGCTCTTATTCTCTTGACTTTGTCTCATGTTAATTTGTTCAACTTTAGCAATCGTTCTTGGACAATACTCAGCTTCATGACCAATGATTTTACAATAAAGACAAATAGGACCTGTACCAAGGCATTCCTTAGCAAGATGACCCGATATTCTACAGTTATAACATAGTCTCAATCCTCTCTTTCTCTTGTATGTTCCTCAACTTCTCCTATACTGTGCACTGGGATCAAAGTGCTGGACCTGCAATCTACAAAACGTCTTTCTAGGTTCTTGCATCCAATTATTAGTCCAACAATTGTTTCTATGCATGGGAATAACATATATTTCTTTATTTCTATTAGCCTTACTTAGATCAACTCTTTCTTCCTGCTACACCCTAGCTTTCAAACTAGGACAGAATCGATTAAACATACCTAAATTCATGCTTTCGAAACAAAAAATTTCACTTATCTTACTCTTATCAAAGTACAAAGATTTACCTCTTTCAAGATCTTACCTTAGATAGAGTTTCTTTCTTAGCACAGAGCTTCGCAAGTCAAGTAGAATTTTGCGCACTACAGTGGTAGATCTATGCACAAAGCTTCTCTTTTCTTTACTTTAGTTCCCAACAATCACAGTTCCAGGTCCCGACAATGGAACCATTTGTTGGCACAAGGGCAGAACCAGGGTTCAACTCTTCAACAACACACCAAAAAAACCCTAACTACCACCCTTTCGGCAACACCTGGGAAGCAGGTGAAGTCTAACCCGAGGTAGAGGCAGGGGGTTATAGGACTCAGGTGTCTGTAACCAAGTTGGATCTATCATCATATGTAAAAATCAATACACTAAGAAGATTCACAACATAAACATCATAGCAAAAATCAAACCATCAACACATTATATATGTGGTTCACCCTAGTGTGGGGCTACGTCCACCAACTGCTTCTTCTTCTATATTAGGCTTCAATATATTACATTCTTCTACTCCTATGCACTAAGCCACAAAGCCAAGCTTCACACCAGACAAGTGATCATTGCACTAATCACCAGATCCAGCTTCCCAAAATCAGGTCAAGGCACAGAGTCAACTCCTCTATCAAGCACAGATCCTTAGATACACAATCTGTTGCACTAAGCAACCCAAAACTACTTTCACTTAGCCTTGCAAGCCATCAAATCCTTTCTACATTACATTCTTACTTATTTATACTTTTACATTTACAAAAAGGCCTAATCATTAGTAAACCTATGGCCTGACATCCCATAACCCGTTACAAAACCCTAAGAACCCCATGTTGGGTTCACAAATCCTGCAAAACAAGTGAGATCCACGATATCAACTCCACCTGGGTGCTCCTTCTTCGATCACTGCGTCGAAGTCCAAAAAGTGGTCAAACCTGACCAAGATTTCCTCAAAACTTTGTCGAGGGCCAAAAAATTTGCAGGAACTAGCCATTTCATGATGGCCTCCATCTTGGTAGGATATATATTTATCTCACCTCCATTGATCACATGCCCCAGATACATCAAACTCTATTGAAAAAACTCACATTTATTGAGATTGGATAGCATTTGGTGCTTCTTCAAGGTCTCTAACACTTGCATAAGATTTTAGATGTGTTCTTCCCAAGTAGCACTATAAACCAATTTATCACCCAAATAGACAATAATAAATAAATATAGATAATGGCATAAACAATCATTCATTAGCCTCATAAATGTAGCTGGTGCATTACATAAACTGAATGGCAGAACTAACCACTCATACAAACCTTGCCTTGTCTTGAAGGAAACCTTCCAGGTATCTTCTTCTTTGACTTGTACATGATAATATCCTAATTTAAAATCCAGCTTAGTGAAGTACTTAGCATGTTGTAGTTGGTCCAACAGATCATCGATCATGGGTGGAGGGTACCGATTCTTTAGTGTAATATTATTTAATGCCCTATAATCGATACACATTCTCCAAGTCCCATCCTTTTTGGGAAAATTTATTTTGGGTGACCCACAAGGTGAGGTACTTGATTGAATCATAATTTCTCCAACAACTATTGCAATTGATTCTTTACTTTCTTCCAGAATGAATTGTCTATACATCCCAATATTCGACAAGGGGGAGTTTAGAAATAATTGGATTTCATGCTCCACTTCCATCTTAGGTGGTGTCCATTTAGGATATTGGAACACTCCCCTATATTCCTTTAGAAATTCCTCCAATTCATGTTTCTTCTCCTTAGTACACCCTTCCATGGATGTCTTTACTTTTAACACCTCTTCACCAGATTGATTTTCCCTTAGGAAAAGAAAAATATATTTCTTACTAGAGCTAATCAACTTCTTGACTTGGTTATCACTTTTCAATGAGATATTTGACATGATTTTATGCACATTGATGATGTAGGACTTCCCATCCTTTATTAGTCGATATTGGTTGGCTCTCCATATGAATATTGCATCCCTCATATACATGTAGGGGCTTCGAAACACTACTTGTTGGAACTATAATTGAGAGGGGGGGGTGAATCAATTATATATATAATCTTGAAACTTTTCCTTTTATTTTCTAATTCATTCTAGATTATTATTTAATGTGTTTCTGATAACTTAACATGCATATATATACAATATTTGATCAATCACACAGAATACAGAGAGACACTAATTTTCATGAGGAAACCCATAAGGGTGAAAACCTCTTCTTCTTAGGATGTCAATCAAACTCCAACTTTCATGTACATCACATTATTTGAGATCCAAATCAAATATGAGGCTACAACCTTTGATAGCAAGCTACAACTTGCAGAGAGCACCAACTCTCAGATTTCTCTAGCAACAACTAGATGGAAGCACCAACTCCCCGGTTTCTCTAGCACCCACTAGATGGAAGCACCAAATCCCATAATATCTTATAGCACCAACTAGAATTTAGAGGACTTCAATCCTACCTAGCACCACCCTACCACCCTGAATGAATCTTACAAAACTTTACTTACTTGCTCTTTCTCTGATATGGTATGTTATAGATCCATGTCTCCTCTTCCTTCCTCAACTTCTATACTTTGTTATGCTTCTACATCATTTAGCTTCTATGCTCTGCTCTTTTTCCTCCCACGCTCGACACCACCATTTTTCATCTTCTCTTCTGCCTTTTATATTCTTTACTGTGCCATGGATCTCCCCTTCAAATTATGCACTGTGTCTCATCCTGCACACATTCATCACCATCGAAAAAGCATGTTGTTTTTTCTATTCTGCATGTCTTTCTCACATCGATTCCTCTGCTTGATCATCATTCAAACTCTTCATCTTCCGTGGCGGTTATTCTAAATTTGTTCATCATTAGTGGGCATTATCTTGAGATTCTATGGCTTCTCAAGCAGTTGCAACTCTTCATATTCTCTGGTAGTTATAGTCAGCCATTTTTGGCTTCTTTGGCTTCTAATCCCCTTCCTTCACGTGATCACCAAAGGTGACCAAACACCTATTCAAAAGGTGCTTCATGATCTCGTTCTAGTGAGCTCTATCTCCGTTTCTCGATATTACCTTTGGCGAAGATCTCATGTGACCACGATATTGCGGGCACGTCCAAGGTGGTTTGTATCAAACTACTTTTTTCCCTGCAATTTACCTCGAGCCTCCATGTGTACTTTCTCCAAAAACCGTGGTTTTGATTGCAGCCCACCTTCATCTTTTTAAATTTTGTGCATCTCATGATATTGTCGACAAGATCGTTGATCTCACGATATTGATGGTGCTCCTAAACTGACAGATCAGATCTAACCTTCTTAAATCAACGACTGTGATTGATTCCAGCCTTCCTTTCTTCGGGAGTTTCAACTCTCAAATCTCGCTTCTTTCGTATGACAATATTTCAGAGTTGGTGATCTGCATAAACCTGTCCTCCTTAATCAATGGCTCTAACTTTACTTTGGGGATTTTACCTCTCAACTATATCAACAGTCCCGTGTCCCCTTTCTCAATCAATGATTGAGATCTGCTTCGCTACTCCGGGCTTCGGCAATTTCAGTTCTCAACCTTCACACTCTCACATAATGCTTTTAGCCAGAGTCCACAGATTCTTGCCACATATCCTCCTCAAATCAACGGTCCTCATTTACTTTGGGACTTTGACCTTCGAGAGATTCAACTCCTCTACACTTGCTTTCTCCCAGAGCATTTCACCCGGAGTACATGAACTGTTGACGTGTGTCCTCTTGGAGATCAACGATCCTTAGCTCCTTCAGCTCTTCGGGCTTCGGGGATTTTAAAACTCAACTTCACTCCCTTCACTTTCTCCCAGAGTAGTTTCGCCTGCAGTAGTTTTTCCCGTATTTCACGATCCATTGACACGTACCCTCCTGCACGATCAACGATCATAAGTGACTTCGACGCTTCGGGACTTTAGCATGATCGCTGATTCATTCACCTCTGGAGTTGTCACCTACTGAATAAGTCATAGGCGGTGGAGACCACTTGCTATCAGTTAACACTTCCACTTATACTGTCCTTCCACTAAACTAGATCAATGGTTGAGAATGCACTTGAAGTGATCTTCAGATCGGATGGCTGAGAGCGACTTTGGACCTTTTTCCTTCGAGACTTCGAGACTTTTGACATTTTTTGGTGATAAAACTTCTGAAGTAAATATCTAGTAGTGACATAGTTTGCTTACGTCACTTGTTGACATGGCATGAGACAATTTCCTCTTTACACTTGTCATCATCTAATTATGCCATGTGTACTTGTTGACGTGGTCTTCCACATGTCCTTTTTGACATGGTATTCCACAAGTCCTTGTTGACGTGGTCTTCCACATGTCCTTGCTAAGGTGGTCTATTGATGTGGGTGAGACGTGTAGGCAATGTAGTGGAGGTGGAGGTAGATCACGGTAGTGGAGTGTGACATGTAGTGGGTAGTTGAGTGTGACGTCGAAGTGCGGAGGTGGTATGTATGAGTGGTTTGGTGGTTTCCTTGGAGGGGTGGTTAGGTGGTAAGTGGTAATGAATGAGGGGGTCTAAGTTGACAAGAGCATGACATGTATGAGGGTCCCACATGAGAAATACCACCAACTTAGACCCCCCCCCACAGTTAAAGGAATAAAGTTCGGGGGGGTCTGATATGCCCTATCGACCGTAGATCTGAGTGCCCAATTATCGGTCATTGAGATTAGTGCGCCCTCTAACTTATCCTGTCCTTCCACTTATTTCTATCCGATGGCTGGCAGAAATTTGTGTGATCGAGATCTCAGATCTCAACCCTTTCTTATCCTATCCTTACACTTAAATCAATCTGACGACTGTTGGTCCTCTGGATCGGTGATCCAACGACCACTATCGCTCTTCCTCTTGAGATTTTGATCTCTCCGACTTAGAAGGATTTCTTAATGTTCACGAGTCTTGACCTTTTCTCCTCTTGCGAGTTTGTCTCTTGGGTCTCGTCTGTACTTCTGGAAACTGTTATCTCTTTTGATATTTCTTGTCTTCTACGCTCTTGAGGTTTGGTTCGCTATTGTTCTTTCCATCAATGAAAAACACATTATTCGTGTAAACATTCCAACAATATCCCCCTTTAGCATTGATGGCAAGCCTAAAAGGCTGCACTATTCTACTTAGACCTCCAACTGTAGCATACAGACAACACCTTTTTTTCCCCCTTTGACATCAATGTCAAAGAAAACAGAGAGTGACTATGTGATCCCCCTGATCAGATATACTAGGAGCACTCTCCCCCTGATCAGATAGACTATTTTAACTTGATAACAGGGTCATGCCCAACTTCTGGTGTAGATACTCAAATTGACCTTTTGTAAGCGGTTTAGTGAAGATATCAACAATTTGATCTTTGGATGGAATATAATGCAAAGAAACAATAGTGTTGGTTACCTGTTCCCTCAATAAGTGATATTTGATGGGTATATGCTTGGTCTTGGAGTGAAATACATGAATCTTTGACTCACTAATTGCACTAGTATTATCACAATGAATTGCGATCAATGCATTATACTTTACCTCTAGGTATGAAAGTGTCTGAATCATCCATAATACTTGGGTACAACAAGTGGAAACTGCAATGTATTTGGATTGTTTAGTTGATAAGGAAATGGAACCTTGCTTCTTTCTCAACCATGTTACAATAGAATCTCCTAAGGATAATGCACCTCGACTCGTGATTTTCCTTTCATCCACGTAGTTATCCCAATCAACATATGAATAGACTGATAGTTGAAAATTATGATTCCTAGGATACCATAGGCCATAGTTCATTGTTCCTTTCAAGTATCTAAACATTATTTTGACAGCTAACAGATGACTCTGTTTAGGTGCAGCTTGATACCTTCCTACCATTCTAGCAGCATGCATTATTTCTGGGAAGGATGTTGTGATGTACAATAGGTTTGCTATCATAGACCTATATGAACTCTAATCAACATCAGGTGAGTCATCATCCTTGCTTAACTTGCATCTAGTGACCATAAGTGTGCTCATAGCCGTAGAATCTTCCATTTGAAACCTTTTCAACATTTCTCTTAGATATTTCTCCCGAGAAAGAAGTATTTCTTCAGACCTCTGAGTAATTTGCAAACCAAGAAAAAATGACAGTTCCACTATCATATACATTTCAAATTTAGACTGCATGGCAGAAGAAAACTATTGTACCAGTGAAGCATTATTGCTTCCGAATATGATGTCATCTACATAGACCAACACAATGAGAAAATCACTACCCTCTATTTTGATATATAGATTGTTGTCAATTGTTCCTCTCTTGAACCCTTTGTCTTGAAGACACTTATCCAGTCTGTAATACCAGACACAAGGAGCTTGTTTCAACCCATATAAGGATTTCTTTAGCTTGCAGACAAAGTCAGGGTTATCTGATAGTAGGAAACCCTGCGGTTGTTCCATATAGACTTCTTCTTTTAGATATCCATTTAGAAAAGATGACTTGAGATCCAGTTGATAGACTTTAACCTGTTTATGACACACATAGGAAAGAAACATTCTAATAGATTCTAATCTTGCTACGGGCATAAATGTTTCATCAAAATCCAGTCCTTCTATTTGAGCATATCCTTTGCAGACCAATCTAGCCTTATTTCTTACAATATTTCCTTGTTCATTCATCTTGTTTTTGTAGACCCATTTGGATCCTATTACATTTTTATTTGTTGGACTAGGAACGAGTTCCCAAGTGTCATTCTTTTCAATTTGTTCCAGTTCCTCATTCATTGATTTTAACCAATTTACATATTCATTGGATTCATTAAATTTTTTAGGTTCCACGATGGATATGAAGTCTATATGTGATTGCTCGGTGTCTTTGATTATCCTTCTCCTGGTTTGTACACCTTTGTCTTTCTCACCAATTATCTAACTTTTAGGATGAGTCTTTTGAGTAATTCTGGAGGAAGGATTTGATATTGATTGTTGTCCTGACTCTTCTTGTCTGGGTGTCTCTTCTCCACCTGATTCGTCATCTTCTTGTGACTCTGAGATTTTTTGTTCTTTATCTTCCTTATTCTCATAATCTTCTTCATCTGGATTAGTGCTTATTCTATGTTGATCTTTTACAGGAGCTTCTTCATCAATTCAAACATCAATACAATCTACTAATTTATGCATTCTTTTGTTAAAGAATCTGTATCCTTTATTGTTCATTGCATATCCTAATAATATACCTTCATCATCTCTACTATCAAATTTTCCCAGATGATCATCATTATTCTTGATGTAGCATTTACTTCCAAATACTTTGAAGTTCTTGATTGATGCAGGTTGACCAAACCACAACTCATATGGAGTTTTATCACTGTTCGGCCTTAGATGCTCTTTGTTTAGAATATGAACAGTCATGTGAACAACCTCCACCCAAAAGGTTCGTGAAATGTCCCTTTCACTCATCATAGCCCTTGCCATCTGCTGAACTGATCTATTTTGGCATTCTACAACTCCATTTTGTTGAGGAGTACCTGGAATAATATATTCTCTTTTAATTTCATGTTTGTCACATAATTATTTGAAATCTCTTGACATAAATTCTCCTCCCCTGTCTGAGCAAATTTCCTTTAACTTCCTTCCTGTCTGATTGTCATCTAACGCCTTAAACTTTTTGAACTTCTCAAATGCATCAGATATTTCTCTCAAAAAGGAAACCCACGTAAGTCTGGAGAAGTCATAAATGACTAGCATAAAGTAACATTCTCCTCCAATTCCTTCCTTTCGTGATGGTCCGCAGAGATCCATATGAACAATTTGAAGTGGTTTCTCCGAAGATGTGAAACTCTTTGTTTTGAATTGAGCACGAGTCAGCTTCCCCATTTGATAGGATTCACATACAAAGTTATTAGGCTTAGATATTCTTGGAAGGTATTTCAAAGTGCCTTCATTATTTAGTTTGAAAATATGATCAAAATTCAGGTGTCCAAGCCTTATGTGCCATAACCAACTTTCATCAAGTTTTCTTAAATGACATTTCTCCTTATCTTCCTTCAGAACATATACATTGTTTTCATTTCTAACCCCTTTTGCAATTAGCCCTCCTGTGTTTACTGTCTTTATTTTACAATTCTTGGCAGTGAAAGTGACTTCACATCCTCTGTCACATATCTGACTGACACTAAGAAGATTATTTTTTAAACCATCAACAAATAATACATCTTGATCTTTGCTTCTTCCATTACTTAAGCTTACTAGACCTTTACCTCTGATCTTTCCTGGAGCATCATTTCCAATGGTCACATTCCTTGATTTATTTTCTTTGAGTAATAGGAACTTACTTTTGTCACTTGTCATATGACTAGAGCATCCGCTATCAATATACCAGGTGTCTTTTTGTTTTTGAGTTGACAACATTAATCCACACTTGTTATCTTCATTCTTCTTCCAAACCTTGATGATTTTAGCTCTATGATTTGAATCTGGCTTAGTTTTTTAAGCATCAGTCTGCAACTTTATGTTCATAATTATGACAGATGTAACATTATGGTTCATTGAATAAATGATCATAACGATTGTTATGTGTAATTTGTGTCATTTTCCTAGCCATCACATGATTTGCAATCGGTGTTTGTTTTCTACTTGGCTGTCTCATTCTTTGTTGTGGAAGATATTTATTCCTTGGCTGTCTTGATTGCTCATGTCTAAATCTTAAAGAAAAATTTACAACTTTGTGCCCAAAGTTAGAGTAGTAAAAACAATATCCATAGAAAACATCTTTGTACCTGGAAAATGGATGTCTTCTTTGAGCAGTCGATTTCTTCCATGTTGATGATTTCCTTGAGCATAGAGAGTATTATTTCTTTGTTCTACATATTCAGTTCTTGTAGCTTTTCCTTCACTCCTCCTTGGCATCTGATTCTCTTCCTTTGTTTCTGCAGATTTGTTGTTGTCAATGGTTGTATATTTGACAAACTTGATGGATTCTTTGTTGCTTGGCTGACCACTACTTGATTCCTCTTCATAACCCAAACCAATTTTCAACTTTGAATTCCTTTTTTGATTCAAAATGGAGGCTAATCCTTCTGAGGCTTTAATAATTGTCAGATTCTGATGATATAAGGCCTGAAATTTCTCTAGATCTTTTTTGACATTCACTATGTTAGCTTCCAATTTTTCACCTTTTGTTTTAGCTTCCTTCAATTGTTGTTTGAGGATGTCTTCAATCTTCTTAGCTTATTCTAACTTAACCTTCAACATAGAAATTTCTTTATATCATTCATTGCATGTTTTCTCATACATGAGCAGTAACTGTTTTTGTTTTCTTTTATTTTCTCTGAGTCTATCAATCTCTTC
Organism: Picea engelmannii; assembly: GCA_009831015.1. Classification (NCBI taxonomy): domain Eukaryota; kingdom Viridiplantae; phylum Streptophyta; class Pinopsida; order Pinales; family Pinaceae; genus Picea; species Picea engelmannii. Next base: position 677,406 of record ML788742.1, on the reverse strand, counting down.
CATGGCACTAGCAAGTTCTCCTTCAAGATCTACTACTGCTTCACAATCAACAAACTCACTTTCTATATCTTCAGTGTTTATATCTTATAAATGTATTAGCATGATATCACTTATTTTATCTTCAATAGAAGAGTCACTTCTTTCATCATCTGAGGGATCATCATCATTGTTTACACAAAGGCTTTTCTTCTTAAAATTATAATCTTTATAGACCTTCTTGTGTGTGTGCATCTCTTCATCGTCATACATCTGATCCTTTATTTTGTGAGGACACTTAGATGCAAAATGACCTATATTACCACAGCTGAAACATTTGAAGGGAAGTTTACCTTTGTATTTGTCTGATCCTTTCTTCAATCTTCTCACAAAGTTTGCTTCAATCTCATCTATATTAGAGTATGTGTTTTTCTCTGCTTTAAAATATGCCTCTCTTGTAGTGGATTTACCTTTGGTAATTCACATTTCATAAGAAGTTAGGGTTCCAAGAAGTTGATCTAGTGTCAATGTTTTGAGATCAGTTATTTCCTCTATAGCAGAGACCTTTGAGTTAAATATATCAGGAAGAGATCTTAATATTTTTTGGACTAGAAAATATTAATCTATCGTTTCACCTAGTCCTTTCATAGTGTTGACAAGTTCTTCTATATGTAATAAGTACTCACTGATAGTTTCATCTTCATTCATCTTTAAGTGCTCAAATTTCAGTCTGTGAGTCTGAAGTTTTGCGTCTTTCACCTTTTCATTACCTTCATAACTACTTATCAGATTGTCCCACATAAATTTTGTTGAATCACAGTGCATGACTTTGACAAACTCGACTTCATCAATTCCACTGAGGATGGCATTCATTGATTTTTCAGTAAAGATAAACTCCATCTTATCATCTCTTGAGGCCATGACTACAGGCTTCACATATCCCATTTCAACGAAATCCAAAACATCAACACCCAAAGACATTAAATGTGTTCTCATTCTTATTTTCCATAAGGCAAAGATTATTCCATCAAATAGAGGGGGTCTATTAGTTGAACTTCCATCATAACTAGTGATGTTCAAGCTTATGGATCTACCTTTGATCAAAGG
>ML788742.1:627655-643807 GCA_009831015.1 Picea engelmannii | reverse complement strand
TTACTTTAAGCAAGGAGCAGGCACAAAAAGTGACGAATTCACTAGAAGAAACCTTCAAAGTCATAAATGGTGAACTGTTAGGGATGGAGACTGGAGGAGACACAGAGACGCTAAGGCAGATGAATATGGAGCGGATCTCCCTCGACCTGAAGGAGAAAAATGAGAGAAATTTGATGAAAATCTCTAAGATAGATAGGGCATACATGGCTCAAATTGATGAGCATATAATTCAAACCAGTACACAACTCGGCACCCTTGATATTGTTGATGCATATATGGAAAATAAACTTCCACAATTAGCTCGAGAGTGCTATCTTGCCGAAGCCATTTGTCAAGCAGAGTCGTCACATCTTGTGTCCCAATTCGTAGACAAATGTAGGATATGCACTGAGTCTATGCAAAGACAAGCACCTGGCACTTCTTGAAAACAGAGTAGAAGAGATGGAGTAATTTCGCTCCTAACAACTGCCAAAACGGAACCGCCACAACTTGTATCCAATTTTACGGACAGATGTATCATATGCACCGAGTCACGTAAAAGAAGCACCTGGCACTTTTTTGTAAATAGAATAGGAGAAGGAAAAATTGTATAAATAGAATAGAGAAAGAAGAAGAAAAGGTTGGACTTTTTGGGACTTTACTGTAATAGAGTTTTTGCATGAAGGAAGTTAATACAAGCAAATTTGGAGATTCCTAATTCCGTCACGACTGTGTTGCAAGTTTGTTTCATTATGTTATTTGTTTCTTTTCATTTTGCTCTACATAATTGATGTGTATCACTATAACTTAGTACTACCACTACTATAGTGAAAGGGATTTTATCTTTCTGTAATTGTCTCTTGTCTTTCCTCTGCACCAGCTTTAGCGGGTGTAAGACCAATTTGCATTTACATAATCATGCATTTGTTTACACTATATCAATTATGGCTGTGTTAGTTTCTTCTTCTATGTATGTGCAAGTTTCCTATTGACAGGTACCTTACGTTGTCTTCGGCTAAATGTTTTTCTCTCATCCCACATCTTTTTATTAAAAATAACACAGTTACGGGAAAGGGCCTTCAGTTTGCATTTTTTATTTCATTCTTCATGCAAAGGTTTCTTTTCACCTTGACCGAATTGAACAACGTTGAAATCTCTCGTTAAATAATTTCATACTTGTACTGTTCCTCAATGACTGTCCCCGCAGCAATTCAGCCAAATATTCAACCCGGGTTGGCTAATCAAATACACATCGCTTTAAATCTTTTTGACACAATTCTTAAAACTGCGAACACCCGAGAGGAATTGGAACGTTCATGGGCAGCCATCGAACAAGATATTACTACCCAGGAACAGTTGGAAGCTAGACAGCTTGAACGTAGAAACCTTCATTAGTTTCCTATACAGAAGGTGACTTATCTTCGTATACACCTTTTACATACCTTCGGATGCCTTGACACTGTACTCTGAGCCTTAGTACAGACTCAGGAACAACAGAACCCATGATTATTTATGGAATAATGAGATGAAGGTCAGTGAATTTTTCATTGAAACTATCATATATGTATAGTGTTTTTCATGTCATTTCCGGTGGTAGGTGGAACATCACATAACTCCTCACGGTTAGAGAGTTATGGCCATGAGAAGTTGAAGAACCCAGGTTTGGGTAATGGACCCAAGTTTGTTTGATGGATAATGGAATGAGTTTTGATATATTTTCAGGTAATAATATTCTATATGGATGGTACATGTCATTCCATTTCTGGTGGTATGTGGAACGTCACATAACTCCTCACGGTTTGAAAGTTATGGACTTACGAAGTTGGAGGCCCCTCTTATGTCATCTAGAAGCCCCAAAAGGTCAAAGTAGTCAAAGTGGTTTAAGAGATTTTAGAAGGTAAATAATAAATTGAATTGATGAGTGTACTATACTTCAAAGTGAATACAAAATAAATTATTTAAATAATAAATTTAATGGAGAAATTATAAGTGGGTTAACCCTAAAATAAGGAAAGTGGGCAAAGTGACCTAGAAGATGTTTTTAAGGAAGCTATTTGGAGAGTATAAATAAGAGGCAAGGATATCTCATTTTAGATAAAATTGAGAATATTGAATAAATATAGGTGTCTGAGGTAACCAAAGGATATCTAAGCTTAATTTTTTAGGGAAGGTGAAGAAACGAAGGCCAGAATTCAAGGAAGGATAAATTCTTTTGATGATTCTTTCTAAGGTATGTTATTTACAGGTCATCTCACCGTTTTCACAATAACTTTTTTTCTAGAATGATTCAGACCGTAAAATTTCTATTCCATTTAGGAAACATATCCAAGTATCTTTGGTAAAAATTCATCTTGTGGGTCATTGTATTTTTGGAGTTACACTCCATGAAAAATGAGGTTTGTGGCTAGTCTTGAAACTAGTCAAAAACATGTGTTTCGGGTAAAAACGTCATAAATTCTTCATAAAAGATCAAAATTTAGTAAGACCAAATGTATTGGTTATAGTATAGTCTATAGTATTCTTTGTAACAGTTTCAGATTGATTCAATAAATATTCTATGCGGGTACGCTCTACAAGGTCTCTCTCTAGAATAAGCCAGAATTCAACAAGGTATGCCATTTTTGCTATAACTACTTTTATGAGAGGTTCCAAGTAGTGACACATGGAGGAATTGCATAAAACAAATTGAAGAACAATGTGTATCAGTTTCATATCTTTATTCATTACAGGTACAAATTTATGATTATTTCAAGTTAGGGTTGTTGACTAATCCAAAACTAGTCATGTGAGACTAAAGAAAAGTTTGATGTAAATGATAGTCTCTTGTTGTTTAAAGTTAAGGAAGGTTTGAAGGTATCTGATATATACACCAGGTATATTAAATATTTATAAAGCATATTTGTATGATGAAATTGATGAGGGATTTTGGTTGAGGTACAAGTTGGGTACATGGTTGAGACAAGTAGTTGATGAGTTGGCACATACATGAGGTGTATAGTTGATAATGTTGGTACATATTGATGAGTTATAGTTGATGAGTAGTTGAAACATGATTGGTACATACTTGGTACATGATTGGTTTCACTTTTTTATGGTACAGGTTGATTACAGATTGTTTGGTACAGGTTGGTGCATGGTTGATGCACGTGTTTATGGTACTGGTTGGTGCATGGTTGATGCACTTGTTTATGGTACAGGTTGATTACAGGTTGAGGTACAGGTTGATGCATGGTTTAGGTTTATTGGTACAAGTTTACAATGGTATATCTCACAGTGATAGTGTGACAGTGGTTCCATCATTCTACTTCTACTTCAGGGCGGTTGGACGGGGAAAAGACAGGTGGTTGTAGCCACCTTCCGGTTGTAGATGGAGAACATAGGAGGTTGTAGCCTCCTTCTAGTTGTAGCTAGAGAATTGGGGAGTTGGATATTCCCTCAAGTTGTAGCCTGATAAACTATGGGGTTGGAGCCTCCTTCCAGTTGCAGCTGGAAATAAAGGAAGTTGGTGCTTCCAATGAATGTAATTCTTCACGACATATAAGAAAAAACATTCCATGGTTTTCTCCTGATTTGGGTTTCCACGTAAAACACTGGTGTACTGTATATGTGTGTGATTGTTTATTTCTTATTGCTCGTTATTGGATAATAATTCTACATTGATATAACACTTGGATTATTTGAAGAAAAAATATTATAATTACGCTATTACTGATTCACCCCCCCTCTCAGTAATCCAACAATTGGTATCAGAGCAGGTTCCTTCAGAAATCAGTCTAACCACTGAAAGGTAGATCATGGAGAGTACCAACTTGTATAAAAATGGAATACCACAGTTTGATGGATAGAAGTATGTTTTTTGGAGCATAAGGATGAAGACATATATACAGGCACAGAGATTTCAAGTTTGGAAATCAATTGTAGATGTATACACAGCACCAACAGTTCCACCAACAAATGAAAAAGCAGTGAAACTCGGCGAGAATAATTCCAAAGCCAAAAATACACTTTTGAATGGTCTCAGTGATACGATATTCACCAAAGTTGCACATTGTAAATCTGCTAAATATATTTGTGACAAGCTTCGAAATATTTATGAAGGAGATACAAAAGCCAATGCAGCAAAGCTTCAAACTTACAGAGGTCAGTTCGAACAACTAAAAATGAAGGAAGATGAGAATATTGCAGCCTAGTTCTTACGATTCGATGAAACAATGAATGCAATCATAGGATTGAGAGAAGAAATCGAAGAATCTGTAATTGTTCAAAAGGTACTAAGATCTCTTCCTATGAGATTTAACCCTAAGATATCAGCACTAGAATAAAGATCGGATCTAAACTCAATAAGCATGGATGAACTGCATGGAATCTTCATAGCATATGAAATGAGAACTGAACAGGAAAATCCAGATGTAAAAGAAGCAGCCTTCAAAGCATCCAAAAGATCAAAGCAAAATAAAAAGGAACAAGAATAATATAATAGCAGTAGTGATGTCTCGGAAGATGAAGAAGAAGTGGCCAACTTCGTCAAAATACTGAACAAGGGAATCGACGGTAGGTATAGAGGTAAGCTTCCTTTAATTTGTTTTAATTGTGATGGTATTGGTCATTTTGCCAACAAATTTCCTCATAAGAAAAAGAGAAATGATGAAGGTTACTCAAAAGGAAAACACACCTATAAAGGCAAACGAACTACAAAGAATTTTTTCAAGAAAATCTTATGCACCAAAGAAGACATCTGATCATCAAATGAAGATGAAGTCAGTGACAATGAGACAGGAAGAGTTCTATTCATGGTAGTAAAAGACTCTGACAAATAAGACTCTGAAGAATAATATGAAGAAGATGAAGAAGAATTTGAAGAAGTCGAAGAGGAAATTGAAGAAGTAGAAGTTGACTATCGAGAAGAATTAATGTGTGCCATAGAAGTTATCAGAAGAGAAAACAAGAAACTACAAGCATAACTAGACAAGAAAAAGGATACTCGAGAACTAGAAAAAATGATCACAAAATTGAAGGTTCAAATAGAAGAAGATAAAATAATTGATGAAGCACGCAAAGAAAAGCTAGAAGAAAAGGACAGGATCACTGGAACTTGGAAGCAGAGATTGTCGCACTAAGAAAGGATATTCAAAAGAAAAGTATGCAGAATAGATCAAAAGTTCTGGATGACATTATCAGTAGTAAAAAATATCATCTTGACAAGTCCGGACTTGGATACAATCAGACAGAAAAGGGATCAAGCTCCAAAACAATAGAGCAAGAAGCATATCCAAAAATTTATGCAGAAACAATCAAAGGGGATAGGAAGATATTAAAGGAAGATTACAGGGACACTCCTCCACCAAGAAGATTCAAATTTCAAAATCAACAACATACATATAGGCTTCAAGAAGAATAAGGATTCATAAGATCACCTCCTTTCAGAATATCTTCAACTCCCAGGTATCAAACTATATTTTTTGGTTCATGTTATGCATGTAATAATTTTTGACATAAAGCTGTGAATTGTAGAGCTAACAATAGGAACAATAACAACTTTGAGAGTCATACACAAAGGGGTTATTCAAGAAGACCTAGTGAAACACAAAGAAGAAGTTACAACAGGTTTGAATCTTTGAGCATTGAAGTGGAATGTTACAAATGTAACAATTTTGGACACATGGCCAAAGATTGCAGAATGAAAGTCCTTCCTAAATAACCTCAACAGAATAACAACAGTCATAGATAGGAACCTCGGAAAATGACATGAATAAGAAAGCAAGATTAGTATAGCAATGAATAATGCACAATTGCTCTAACAGCTAAGAAGAAGAAACGTGGTTCATGTGTTGACAGTGGATGTTCAAAACACATGACAGGTGATAGAGACAAGTTTCTTACATTACGAAAGGAAAGAGATGGATCAGTCTCCTTCGGAAATGATGATTCAGCCAAAATGATTGGAAAAGGCACAGTCTGAATTGGGAACAAGAATGAAAAGGCAAAAAATGTTCTTCTAGTAGAAGATATGAAACATAATCTTCTAAGTGTGAGTCAACTGTGTGACTAAGGTCATAAAGTTACTTTCGATTCACAAAATTGTGAGATAAGAAAAGAAGGTTCAGGGAAATTGGTCACTACAGCTGCAAGAACTTCAAGCAACATATATGTGTTAAGTGAAATTGGAAATGAAAAGTGTTGTCTAGGAAAGGAAGATGAAATTTGGCTATGGAATAGAAGAATGGGGCACATACATTTTGATAACCTTGTCAAATTCAACAAAAGAAAAGCAATAATAGAAATGCCCCAGATCACGAAACCAACCAACACTTTATGCAAGCATTGTCAACAAGGAAAGCAAACAAAGACCAGGTTTAAATCAAAGGAATATTCAACAACAAGACCACTGTAAATTGTGCATACTGATCTAGTTCGACCAACTAAAACAAAGGGCTTAAAAGGTGAGAAATACTTCATGTTATTAGTTGATGATTATATAAGAATGACTGCAGTTTGCTTTCTCAAGAATAAGTCAAAAGCTTTTGAAAAATTCAACATCTACAAGGAAATGGTTGAAAATGAAATGGATTCAAAAATCAAATGCTTGATATCTGATAATGGAGGAGAGTTCACCTCAAAGGAATTTATGGACTACTGCAACAATCATGGAATAAAAAGACAATTCTTCATTTCTAAGACACCTCAACAGAATGGAGTTGTTGAAAGAAAGAACAGGATAATACAGGAAATGGCTCGAACAATGTTAATGGATTCGAAATTAACAGATATTTTTTGGACACAGGCAGTGCATACAACAGTTCACATTTAAAATAGAGTAATTCTTAGAAACAACACTGAAAAAACTCCTTACGAACTATAGAAAGGAAGACCAACAAATGTAAAGCACTTCAGAGTTTTTGGAAGAAAATGCTATATCAAAAGAGAATATCGCGGAATGAGAAAGTTTGACTCTCATGTGGACAAAGGAGTACTTGTTGGTTACTCAAGTACAAGGAAATCATACAAGTGTTACAATCTAAGATTGAACAAAGTTGTGGAAAGCATCAACGTAACAATTGATGAAACAGGAAGACCAGAATCAAAGGAAGAAAATGAATCAATGAAACAACCCTTAGAAGAAGAAGAAGAAGATGAAAAGGAAGTAGAAGAAGAATATGAAGAGAATTAAACATAAGCAGAAGAGAAAGTTCAACAAGTGTCTCCAAAGACACCCAGTAAACGAGTACAGAAGAATCATTCTTCAGATCAGATTATCGGAAACAAATATGCAAGAGTTGAGACTAGAAGAAGAATATGTTCACCAGAACAAACACACCTAGCACTCTTATTAGATGCAGAGGATAGGGGCATGGTTCCAAGGGGAGCATGATTTATATGATTTCAGCATTGCATCAGAGTGTTGCCATCAATGCCAAAGGGGTGATTGTTGATTAAGGTTGGTTGTCATTGATGGAAACCCTTGAAGAAAGCCCCGTAGCACAAAGGTTGAGTAATGGACCCAAGATTTTTTGATGTAAATATGACACATTATTGTCTTGTCATGGTTTATAATAAGTAGAAAGTGGCCCCCTTATGGTGAAATCCCTCACGGGAAGGCGCTTTATGGATTGAGTTATCCTAGAAGTATGGTTAGAGAAACCATGCTTATTTGTGGAATAATGAGATGAAGGTAAGTGAATTTGTCATAGAAACTATCTTATATGGATAGTGATTGTCATTCCATTTCCAGTGGTATGTGGAACTCCACATAACTCCTCACGGTTAGAGAGTTATGGCCATGAGGAGTTGGAGAAACCAGGTTTGGGTAATGGACCCAAGTTTGTTTGATAGATAATGGTATGCGTTTTGATATATATTTTCAGGTAATAATATTCTATATGTATGGTACATGTCATTCAATTTCAAGTGGCATGTGGAACGTCACATAACTCCTCACGGTTTGAGAGTTATGGCGTTACGAAGTTGGAGGACCCTCTTATGTCATCTAGAAGCCCCAAAAGGTCAAACTAGTCAAAGTGGTTTAAGAGATTTTAGAAGGTAAATAATAAATTGAATTGATGAGTGTACTATAATTCAAATTGAATACAAAATAAATTCTTTAAATAATAAATTTAATGGAGAAATTAGAAGTGGGTTAACCCTAAAATACCGAAAGTGGGCAAAGTGACCTAGAAGATGTTTTTAAGGAAGCTACTTGGAGAGTATAAATAAGAGGCAAGGCTCTCTCATTTTAGATAAACTTGAGCATATTGAATTCCTATAGGTGTCTGAGGTAACCAAAGGATATCTAAGCCGAATTTCCGAGGGAAGGTGAAGAAAAGAAGGCTGGAATTCAAGGAAGGATAAATTCTTTTGATAATGCTTTCTAAGGTATGTTATTTACAGGTCATCTCACCATTTTCACAATAACTTTTTTTCTAGAATGATTCAGACCGTGAAATTTCTATGACATTGAGGAAACATATCCAAGTATCTTTGGTAAAAAATTCATCTTGTGGGTCATTGATTTTTGAAGTTACACTCCGTGGAAAATATGGTTTGTGGCTAGTCCTGAAACTAGTCAAAAACATGTGTTTCGGGTAAAAACGTCATAACTTGTTCATAACAGGTCCACATTCAGTAAGACAAAATGTGTTGGTTATATTACATAATGTAGTATGTTGTGTAATAGTTCCATATCGATTCAATAAATATTCCATGTGGGGAACGCTCTACAAGGTTGCTCTCTAGAATAAGCCAGAATTCAACAAGGTGTGCCATTTTTGCTATAACTACTTTTATGAGAAGTTCCAAGTAGTGACACCTGGAGGAATTACATTAAAAACACTAAAGAACATTGTGTATCAGTTTCATATATTTATTCATTACAGGTACAAAGTTATGATTATTTCAAGTTAGGGTTGTTGACTAATCCAAAACTAGTCATGTGAGACTAAAGAAAAATTTGATGTAAATGATAGTCTCTTGTTGTTTAAAGTTAAGGAGGGTTTGCAGGTATGTGATCATATACACTAGGTCTATTAAAGAGTTATAAATCATATTTGGATGATGAAATTGATGAGGGATTTTGGTTGAGGCACAATTTGGGTACATGGTTGAGACAAGTAGTTGATGAGTTGGCACATACATGAGGTGTATAGTTGATGACGTTGGTACATATTGATGAGTCATAGTTGATGAGTAGTTGACACATGATTGGTACATGGTTGTTTTCACTTGTTTATGGTACAGGTTGATTACATATTGTTTGGTACAGGTTGGTGCATGGTTGATGCACTTGTTTATGGTACAGGTTGGTGCATGGTTGATGCACTTGTTTATGGTACATGTTAATTACAGGTTAAGGTACAGGTTGATGCATGGTTCATTTTTATTGGTACAGGTTTACATCAGTATATCTCACAGTGATAGTGTGACATTGGTGCCATAATTCTACTTTTACTTCAGGGTGGTTGGACAGGGCAAGGATAGGTGGTTGTAGCCACCTTCCGGTTGTAGCCGAAGAGCATAGGGGGTTGTAGCCTCCTTCTAGTTGTAGATAGATAATTGGGGAGTTGGAGCTTCCCTTAGGTTGTAGCCTGAGAAACTAGGGGGTTGGAGCCTCCTTGCAGTTGCAGCTGGAAAACAAACAAAGTTGGTGCTTCCAATGAATGTAATTCTTCAAGACATATAAGAAAAATAATTCAGTGGTTTTCTCCCGATTTGGGTTTCCACGTAAAACACTGGTGTACTGTGTATGTGTGTGATTGTTCATTTCTTATTGCCCATTATTGGATAATAATTCTACATTGATATAAGACTTGGATTATTTGAAGAAAAAGGATTATAATTACACTATTACTGATTCACTCCCCCTCTCAGTAATCCAACACCCTTTACATAAACCCTAATCCCAAAAACTTCCCTAAAAAGGGGTCAATATCCCATGATCTATGCTTTGACTTTCGATCCACCTTTGAAAAGCCTGCCAAAGTCCCAAAAGAGGTCAAACATGACTAAGGATCTCCAAAACTTGGTCAAGGGCCAACAAGAGAAGTCTCACCCAAGGTAAAGGAAGGGGTGGTTGCATGACTCAAATGTTTACAACCTAGCTGGGACATAGATTTGTGATTACACCACTCTTAATAAAGAACTTAGCTGTTAACAGTCATCAATATTTAACCTTTATTCACATCGTAGATCAAAACTCTAATTACAGAGAAACGTAATATTCAACAAGATCTAACACATTCAAGCACTTAGCATAAGGAAACAGATTAGGTTTAGCATCTTATTCACATCATTAGGAACTAAGCTATCATATTCATCTAGGCATACATTATTGCACTAAGTATTAATCACTTAAAAAATCTAACAACTATAATGCACAAAGCAACCATAACACAGGATATACTTGGTTCACCCCGGCGTGGGGCTACGTCCACCAACTCTTCTCTTCTTTATTATCTTCTATCAATATTATACAAGCACAGAGCCCAAAAACCCTACTCTGTATAGGACATGATATCTGCACTCCTCACCAGGTCCTCCTTCCCCGAGTTAGGTCACAGCACAAACCCTTTTGGAAACACCCGTGAAGTAGATGAAGTCTCACCTGAGGTATAGGCAGGGGTGGTTGCAGGACTCTAGTGTCTACAACCTTAGCTGGGACACAGATATGTGATTACAATACTCTAACAAAGAACTTAGCAGTTAACATTCATTAGTATTCAACCAGTATTTAATTTGTAGATAAAACCCTAATTACAGAGCAACACAATATTCGACAAGATCTAACACATTCAAGTACTTAGCATAAGGAAACAAATCAGGTCTAGCATCTTATTCACATCATTAGGCACTAAGCTATCATATTCATCCAAGCATACATTATTTCACTAAGTATTAATCATATAAACAATCTAACAACTATAATGCACAAAGAAACCATAACACAGGATATACGTGGTTCACCCCAGCATGGGGCTATGTCCACCAACTCTTCTCTTTTGTATTATCTTCTGTCAATCTTCTACAAGCACAGAGCGCAAAAACCCTACTCCGCATAGGACAGGAGATATATGCACCTCGCCAAGTCCTCCTTCCCCAAGTTAGGTCACAACACAAGGCCTTCTTACACAGTCTATACACAGGCCTCTTACAATCACTGCACTTAGCTCTGCAAGTCTTAACACATAGCATACACAAAAAATCCACTACTATTTGCACTTAGCACATTAGAGTTCACTTTCTCTCCTCTACTTACATCACCTAGATTTCTATTTATACATTACAAAATGGGCCTAAACATGGGTAAACCTGTGGGATGACATCCCATACCCTTTACATAAACCCTAATCCCAAACAATTCCCTAAAAAGGGGTCAAGATCTCGCAATTTCTACTTCGACTTTCTTTCTGCCTTCGAACAGCTTGTCGAAGTCCCAAAAGAGGTCAAACATGACCAAGGATCTCCAAAACTTGGTCAAGTGCCAATAGGCCCCCAAAACTCACCTGTGACTCATCCCGAGTCACTTTGCTTTAGGTAACTTTGCCTCAAAAGTCTCGAACTTGGCTTGAGCTGCTTCAACCTGTTGTTGCGCCAAGGCCTCCTACTCGATGAACTCTTGAATAAATGCCTCATTCATAGGTTCTTCTAAGCATTTTTCTACCAAAGTGACTACTTGTTCTAGCTTTGCTCCTTGGTCTTCAATCTCCTCAAAAAGTAGGCAAGCTACATCTTGGACTGGCTAGAGCTTCTGATTCACTTCCATGACTTTTCTTTGTATGGCATGGACCTACTGTTGAGTTGTGCATTGTTCTTGGGATCTTTTCATCCTCTCAACTACTGACAGGAGTTTCAACTATGCTTGTACTATTGTTTCTTGTTGCTTTGCTTCCTGGAGAAATGACTCCAGTGTTTTCAGTCCAAGGTCCTCAGTAAGGCGCTCATAAATCTGCACACTACGACTGCTTATGTTTACATTCCACAGCTAATGCTTTGATTCTTTCAACTTCGCTCCAGGAAGTTACTTCTCTCTGGTCTCGCACTTCCTGCGGAGTGCTTGGCACTATTTGTAGCTCTAGTTCTGTGACTCTCTGTTGAAGCATTGAATGGATTCAACAAGCTTCATCACTTGATTATCCACTGGGCCTTCCTCCATTTTCTCTAAGCCTGTCATAAAGAGAAGTGCTCTGTAGACTGCTTCTTTAACTCCAATCTGCTCTGCGAGCAGTTGTTCGTTCTCCTGCTGGATCTATGCTCTATCCTATTCGAACTTGGTTTGGAGGTCGTCCTTCTCCTGCTTCACAACTTGGCATTTCTCTATGACGTCCTCTTGCATTTTATTCAAGGCCATTTTGGCCTGTTCTTTTTCTTCATGCATGTGATGAAGGTGAGCTTCAATCGCATCATCTATTCTGCATAGTTGGGAAGGATCATCTCCCAAATCGGTTTCATCTGATGGCGGGGTCTCAATGATCACTACGCGAAATCAACTAGTTCTTTGTGGGCTTGGATAATCACAATTGGCAAAAGTGTTCTCCATGCAACGCTCGACAGGATAAATAGAGATTTTCATAACGGTTTCTTTCAACGGGTTGCACAACTTTATTCAATGCAATTCCATCTATTACGGTGCAGTCCTAACGGTCCAATGGAGAGCTTTTGGTCCATAAATACTCTTTTAACCATTCGGGAGTGTCGGTCTAATGATCATAATGCCTCCAATGGTTATATTTCTCTGCCATGGAGAAGTGCCATTCTGTGTTGTACTGATATTCCGAGAAAGTTCAAGTTTTGGAAACCTTTCTTCTGCGAAGTATTCTATGGAACTTATTACAATTTTTCAAACTTTTCTCTCTTCTTACTGATCTTTCTGGCCTTCTTTCCTGTGATTTGAATCACTGGTTTCCTCTTTCCATTATTGTTCTTATCTCCTCTTGGCATGATAACTTCGTACTGTGGAGATTCATTCATATGATTTAAGGGTAATACTTCTTCTCTTTTTGGGGTAGGTGCTCTGCTCTCTTGTACAGACAGGTGTCTCCAGTCTTCCTGTGTCCTTTCAACTTTGATGTCCATATCCTTGGTCCTTAGTAGCTTCTAATGGTTCTCTTTTTCTTCCAGTAAGTGCACTATTCTCCTAGCCATGAAGTCTCTTAGTTATTTATTTTTTTGTTCTAGATCCTCCTCTTCTTGTTTCCTTCGTATCTGATCTTTCTCAATCCAGGTTTTTCCTAATAGCATAGAAAATGGGGTGTTGTTCTCAACAAACTTAACGATCTCAAATTATTTTTCTGCCGAAGTTCCATGATCAGTCATAGATATATGGGTAAGTCTTCCACATAGGTTAATTAGATTTCCTCTAAATAATCATATTCCTCCCAATGAGGGAATCATAACAAGTTTTCACAAAATTTCCCAAGTTCTTTCTATCATAATATTCACTTGTGTTTCCTCATCTAGGACACAGTCTATGTCACAGTCTCCTATTCTTGTTTCTATGCATTCTTTGTCTTTTAAGATCTCTAATAGATTAGTGTCTCTGTGATCATTCAAGGTTTCGTTCATCTGTAGTAATACACTCTCTTATTCGTTCTGGGGTTCTATCATATCCTTAGTTTATTGGCCTGTATCATCATTTTCTTGTTTCATATTCATCTTTTCAACTTTAGCAATCATTCTAGGACAATCCAAAACTTCATGGTCCATAGCTTTACAACAAAGACAACTAGGTCTTCTACCAGGGAATTGCTTAGCAAGATGTCCTGGTCTTCTGCAACTGTAACAAAGAGTTAATACTCTCTTTCTCTTAAATGATCCCCAACCCTTCCTATATTGTGCATTGGGATCACAGTAACTAACCTGCAAAAAAATCTTTCTAGGATCCATTTGTTAGTCCAAACATTCTTTCTATGCATAGGAATAACATATCTCTCACTATTTCTATCAGATCTACACATATCAAACCTTCTTTCTTCTAGATTTTCCCTAGTATTCAAGCTAGGACACAATTTTTTTTTTTCACTTATCTTACCTTTATCAGAGCACAAATCTTCAAGATTTTACCTCTTTTCTTTAGATCAAACTTCTCTTCTTAGTATAGAGCTACACAAGTCAAGTAGAATACTGCGCACTAAAGAAAACAGATCTACACATAGATATTTCTTTTCCTTAGTTCCCAACAATCACAGTTTCAGGTCCTGGCAATGGAACCATTTGTTGGCATGGGGGCAGAGTCGAGGTTCAACGCTTCAACAACGCACCGAAAAAACCCTAACTACCAGCCCTTTCGACCACACCTGCGAAGCAGATGAAGTCTCACCCGAGGTAGAGGCAGGGGTGGTTGCAGGACTCCAGTGTCTGCAACCTTAGCAGGGACACAGATTTGTGGTTACAATACTCTAACAAAGCACTTAGCAGTTAAAATTCATTAGTATTCAACCAGTATTTAATTCACAGATAAAACCCTAATTGTTACACCTCAAAATTACTCACTCCAATAATGTCGCAAGTGTCATCATTACAAGTGTTGTAAGTGTCACATCTTGTCCACAAGTGTCGCATATTGACCACAAGTGTTTCAAGTGTCACAAAAATCATATTTCCATATTGCCTATGTCGTGCCTCTAACAACATCATAAAGACACTTAAGACACCTCAAAGACTAGTTTTGAAGAAGAGAAATCAGTTGACAGGGAGTACAAGCCTTTTGCCATTGAACTAACCACTCAAAAATGGATTTTGGAGAGGAGTGCTCCCCTACCCACTGTCAGGTAGTTCCAGTGCTCCTTGGGCCTCTTTGGGAGATTGTTTGAGCACTCTATGCATACTTTTGGGGGAGCGCTACCCTTTCTGAGTGAATTTTTGGTTTGTTGGAGGAAATCAGGGGACAATCCCCTCAATATATGAAGGTAGTTGTGTTTGAATCTTCGGTCAAGGCATGATATTAGGGAAGTCCCTCAACTGAAGGAGAGGAATCTTAAACTTATCCCAAAGATCTCTGAAGTGGTTGGGCCTCTCCAAGGTTATATAAGGAGGCCTTCTCATGGTGAAATGTACATGGAAAAGATTGGAGATGTGAAACTTATGATCTCATGAGTGGGAAGTCATCAAAGAAATCAGTGTAGATTACTTGAGAAAAGGGGTTGGACAAGGAGAACTGGAAGAAGTTGTTGCACCTTCATCAAAGGATTGTAAGTACTTTTACTTTTTCTCATCAATATATCAATGCTTGGCCTGTTTCTTTCAAACTTACGTTTGTTCCACATGAGTTTGTCTGCAGTAGATGGATCTATATTTGAGCTAATCTCAGTAGAGTAGGAAGTCCATTATATCTTTGTTTGTTCTACAGGACCTATTAGGGAGCTCAAGATCGAATCTCGGCCTGGAATTTGCAAGGACAAACATCGTTAATAAGGTACATATCTTTCTTCTTCTCCGTCGTGTATTAGCTTGATTATATATAAAAGGATGTCAGTGCCCATGTTAAGAACTTTGATGTCTTGGCCTTAGGATTCTAGAGACCAAGAGGGAATCCTCTTGTCCATGAGAGGATTCACTTGTAACACTAATTACAGAGCAATGCAGTATTCAACAAGATCTAACACATTCCAGCACTTAGCATAAGGAAACAGATTAGGTCTAGCATCTTATTCACATCATTAGGCACTAAGCTATCATATTCATCTAAGCATACATTATTGCAATAAGTATTAATCACATAAACAATCTAACAACTATAATGCACAAAGAAACCATAACACAGGATATACGTGGTTCACCCCAGTGTGGGGCTACGTCCACCAACTCTTCTCTTCTGTATTATCTTCTGTCAATCTTCTACAAGAACAGAGCCCAAAAACCCTACTCCGCATAGGAAAAGAGATATGCACACCTCGCTAGATCCTCCTTCCCCGAGTTAGGTCACAACACAAATCCTTCTTACACGGTCTATACATAGGCCTCTTACAATCACTACACTTATCTCTACAAGTCTTAACACATAGTATTCTCAAAGCATCCACTACTATTTTCACTTAGCACATTAGAGTTCACTTTCTCTCCTCTACTTACATCGTCTATCTTTCTATTTATACATTACAAAATGGGCCTAAACATGGGTAAACCCATGGGTTGACATCCCATACCCTTTACGTAAACCCTAATCCCAAAAACTGCCCTAAAAAGGGG
>ML788742.1:611209-627555 GCA_009831015.1 Picea engelmannii | reverse complement strand
AAGTTGGAGGACCCTCTTATGTCATCTAGAAGCCCCAAAAGGTCAAACTAGTCAAAGTGGTTTAAGAGATTTTAGAAGGTAAATAATAAATTGAATTGATGAGTGTACTATAATTCAAATTGAATACAAAATAAATTCTTTAAATAATAAATTTAATGGAGAAATTAGAAGTGGGTTAACCCTAAAATACCGAAAGTGGGCAAAGTGACCTAGAAGATGTTTTTAAGGAAGCTACTTGGAGAGTATAAATAAGAGGCAAGGCTCTCTCATTTTAGATAAACTTGAGCATATTGAATTCCTATAGGTGTCTGAGGTAACCAAAGGATATCTAAGCCGAATTTCCGAGGGAAGGTGAAGAAAAGAAGGCTGGAATTCAAGGAAGGATAAATTCTTTTGATAATGCTTTCTAAGGTATGTTATTTACAGGTCATCTCACCATTTTCACAATAACTTTTTTTCTAGAATGATTCAGACCGTGAAATTTCTATGACATTGAGGAAACATATCCAAGTATCTTTGGTAAAAAATTCATCTTGTGGGTCATTGATTTTTGAAGTTACACTCCGTGGAAAATATGGTTTGTGGCTAGTCCTGAAACTAGTCAAAAACATGTGTTTCGGGTAAAAACGTCATAACTTGTTCATAACAGGTCCACATTCAGTAAGACAAAATGTGTTGGTTATATTACATAATGTAGTATGTTGTGTAATAGTTCCATATCGATTCAATAAATATTCCATGTGGGGAACGCTCTACAAGGTTGCTCTCTAGAATAAGCCAGAATTCAACAAGGTGTGCCATTTTTGCTATAACTACTTTTATGAGAAGTTCCAAGTAGTGACACCTGGAGGAATTACATTAAAAACACTAAAGAACATTGTGTATCAGTTTCATATATTTATTCATTACAGGTACAAAGTTATGATTATTTCAAGTTAGGGTTGTTGACTAATCCAAAACTAGTCATGTGAGACTAAAGAAAAATTTGATGTAAATGATAGTCTCTTGTTGTTTAAAGTTAAGGAGGGTTTGCAGGTATGTGATCATATACACTAGGTCTATTAAAGAGTTATAAATCATATTTGGATGATGAAATTGATGAGGGATTTTGGTTGAGGCACAATTTGGGTACATGGTTGAGACAAGTAGTTGATGAGTTGGCACATACATGAGGTGTATAGTTGATGACGTTGGTACATATTGATGAGTCATAGTTGATGAGTAGTTGACACATGATTGGTACATGGTTGTTTTCACTTGTTTATGGTACAGGTTGATTACATATTGTTTGGTACAGGTTGGTGCATGGTTGATGCACTTGTTTATGGTACAGGTTGGTGCATGGTTGATGCACTTGTTTATGGTACATGTTAATTACAGGTTAAGGTACAGGTTGATGCATGGTTCATTTTTATTGGTACAGGTTTACATCAGTATATCTCACAGTGATAGTGTGACATTGGTGCCATAATTCTACTTTTACTTCAGGGTGGTTGGACAGGGCAAGGATAGGTGGTTGTAGCCACCTTCCGGTTGTAGCCGAAGAGCATAGGGGGTTGTAGCCTCCTTCTAGTTGTAGATAGATAATTGGGGAGTTGGAGCTTCCCTTAGGTTGTAGCCTGAGAAACTAGGGGGTTGGAGCCTCCTTGCAGTTGCAGCTGGAAAACAAACAAAGTTGGTGCTTCCAATGAATGTAATTCTTCAAGACATATAAGAAAAATAATTCAGTGGTTTTCTCCCGATTTGGGTTTCCACGTAAAACACTGGTGTACTGTGTATGTGTGTGATTGTTCATTTCTTATTGCCCATTATTGGATAATAATTCTACATTGATATAAGACTTGGATTATTTGAAGAAAAAGGATTATAATTACACTATTACTGATTCACTCCCCCTCTCAGTAATCCAACACCCTTTACATAAACCCTAATCCCAAAAACTTCCCTAAAAAGGGGTCAATATCCCATGATCTATGCTTTGACTTTCGATCCACCTTTGAAAAGCCTGCCAAAGTCCCAAAAGAGGTCAAACATGACTAAGGATCTCCAAAACTTGGTCAAGGGCCAACAAGAGAAGTCTCACCCAAGGTAAAGGAAGGGGTGGTTGCATGACTCAAATGTTTACAACCTAGCTGGGACATAGATTTGTGATTACACCACTCTTAATAAAGAACTTAGCTGTTAACAGTCATCAATATTTAACCTTTATTCACATCGTAGATCAAAACTCTAATTACAGAGAAACGTAATATTCAACAAGATCTAACACATTCAAGCACTTAGCATAAGGAAACAGATTAGGTTTAGCATCTTATTCACATCATTAGGAACTAAGCTATCATATTCATCTAGGCATACATTATTGCACTAAGTATTAATCACTTAAAAAATCTAACAACTATAATGCACAAAGCAACCATAACACAGGATATACTTGGTTCACCCCGGCGTGGGGCTACGTCCACCAACTCTTCTCTTCTTTATTATCTTCTATCAATATTATACAAGCACAGAGCCCAAAAACCCTACTCTGTATAGGACATGATATCTGCACTCCTCACCAGGTCCTCCTTCCCCGAGTTAGGTCACAGCACAAACCCTTTTGGAAACACCCGTGAAGTAGATGAAGTCTCACCTGAGGTATAGGCAGGGGTGGTTGCAGGACTCTAGTGTCTACAACCTTAGCTGGGACACAGATATGTGATTACAATACTCTAACAAAGAACTTAGCAGTTAACATTCATTAGTATTCAACCAGTATTTAATTTGTAGATAAAACCCTAATTACAGAGCAACACAATATTCGACAAGATCTAACACATTCAAGTACTTAGCATAAGGAAACAAATCAGGTCTAGCATCTTATTCACATCATTAGGCACTAAGCTATCATATTCATCCAAGCATACATTATTTCACTAAGTATTAATCATATAAACAATCTAACAACTATAATGCACAAAGAAACCATAACACAGGATATACGTGGTTCACCCCAGCATGGGGCTATGTCCACCAACTCTTCTCTTTTGTATTATCTTCTGTCAATCTTCTACAAGCACAGAGCGCAAAAACCCTACTCCGCATAGGACAGGAGATATATGCACCTCGCCAAGTCCTCCTTCCCCAAGTTAGGTCACAACACAAGGCCTTCTTACACAGTCTATACACAGGCCTCTTACAATCACTGCACTTAGCTCTGCAAGTCTTAACACATAGCATACACAAAAAATCCACTACTATTTGCACTTAGCACATTAGAGTTCACTTTCTCTCCTCTACTTACATCACCTAGATTTCTATTTATACATTACAAAATGGGCCTAAACATGGGTAAACCTGTGGGATGACATCCCATACCCTTTACATAAACCCTAATCCCAAACAATTCCCTAAAAAGGGGTCAAGATCTCGCAATTTCTACTTCGACTTTCTTTCTGCCTTCGAACAGCTTGTCGAAGTCCCAAAAGAGGTCAAACATGACCAAGGATCTCCAAAACTTGGTCAAGTGCCAATAGGCCCCCAAAACTCACCTGTGACTCATCCCGAGTCACTTTGCTTTAGGTAACTTTGCCTCAAAAGTCTCGAACTTGGCTTGAGCTGCTTCAACCTGTTGTTGCGCCAAGGCCTCCTACTCGATGAACTCTTGAATAAATGCCTCATTCATAGGTTCTTCTAAGCATTTTTCTACCAAAGTGACTACTTGTTCTAGCTTTGCTCCTTGGTCTTCAATCTCCTCAAAAAGTAGGCAAGCTACATCTTGGACTGGCTAGAGCTTCTGATTCACTTCCATGACTTTTCTTTGTATGGCATGGACCTACTGTTGAGTTGTGCATTGTTCTTGGGATCTTTTCATCCTCTCAACTACTGACAGGAGTTTCAACTATGCTTGTACTATTGTTTCTTGTTGCTTTGCTTCCTGGAGAAATGACTCCAGTGTTTTCAGTCCAAGGTCCTCAGTAAGGCGCTCATAAATCTGCACACTACGACTGCTTATGTTTACATTCCACAGCTAATGCTTTGATTCTTTCAACTTCGCTCCAGGAAGTTACTTCTCTCTGGTCTCGCACTTCCTGCGGAGTGCTTGGCACTATTTGTAGCTCTAGTTCTGTGACTCTCTGTTGAAGCATTGAATGGATTCAACAAGCTTCATCACTTGATTATCCACTGGGCCTTCCTCCATTTTCTCTAAGCCTGTCATAAAGAGAAGTGCTCTGTAGACTGCTTCTTTAACTCCAATCTGCTCTGCGAGCAGTTGTTCGTTCTCCTGCTGGATCTATGCTCTATCCTATTCGAACTTGGTTTGGAGGTCGTCCTTCTCCTGCTTCACAACTTGGCATTTCTCTATGACGTCCTCTTGCATTTTATTCAAGGCCATTTTGGCCTGTTCTTTTTCTTCATGCATGTGATGAAGGTGAGCTTCAATCGCATCATCTATTCTGCATAGTTGGGAAGGATCATCTCCCAAATCGGTTTCATCTGATGGCGGGGTCTCAATGATCACTACGCGAAATCAACTAGTTCTTTGTGGGCTTGGATAATCACAATTGGCAAAAGTGTTCTCCATGCAACGCTCGACAGGATAAATAGAGATTTTCATAACGGTTTCTTTCAACGGGTTGCACAACTTTATTCAATGCAATTCCATCTATTACGGTGCAGTCCTAACGGTCCAATGGAGAGCTTTTGGTCCATAAATACTCTTTTAACCATTCGGGAGTGTCGGTCTAATGATCATAATGCCTCCAATGGTTATATTTCTCTGCCATGGAGAAGTGCCATTCTGTGTTGTACTGATATTCCGAGAAAGTTCAAGTTTTGGAAACCTTTCTTCTGCGAAGTATTCTATGGAACTTATTACAATTTTTCAAACTTTTCTCTCTTCTTACTGATCTTTCTGGCCTTCTTTCCTGTGATTTGAATCACTGGTTTCCTCTTTCCATTATTGTTCTTATCTCCTCTTGGCATGATAACTTCGTACTGTGGAGATTCATTCATATGATTTAAGGGTAATACTTCTTCTCTTTTTGGGGTAGGTGCTCTGCTCTCTTGTACAGACAGGTGTCTCCAGTCTTCCTGTGTCCTTTCAACTTTGATGTCCATATCCTTGGTCCTTAGTAGCTTCTAATGGTTCTCTTTTTCTTCCAGTAAGTGCACTATTCTCCTAGCCATGAAGTCTCTTAGTTATTTATTTTTTTGTTCTAGATCCTCCTCTTCTTGTTTCCTTCGTATCTGATCTTTCTCAATCCAGGTTTTTCCTAATAGCATAGAAAATGGGGTGTTGTTCTCAACAAACTTAACGATCTCAAATTATTTTTCTGCCGAAGTTCCATGATCAGTCATAGATATATGGGTAAGTCTTCCACATAGGTTAATTAGATTTCCTCTAAATAATCATATTCCTCCCAATGAGGGAATCATAACAAGTTTTCACAAAATTTCCCAAGTTCTTTCTATCATAATATTCACTTGTGTTTCCTCATCTAGGACACAGTCTATGTCACAGTCTCCTATTCTTGTTTCTATGCATTCTTTGTCTTTTAAGATCTCTAATAGATTAGTGTCTCTGTGATCATTCAAGGTTTCGTTCATCTGTAGTAATACACTCTCTTATTCGTTCTGGGGTTCTATCATATCCTTAGTTTATTGGCCTGTATCATCATTTTCTTGTTTCATATTCATCTTTTCAACTTTAGCAATCATTCTAGGACAATCCAAAACTTCATGGTCCATAGCTTTACAACAAAGACAACTAGGTCTTCTACCAGGGAATTGCTTAGCAAGATGTCCTGGTCTTCTGCAACTGTAACAAAGAGTTAATACTCTCTTTCTCTTAAATGATCCCCAACCCTTCCTATATTGTGCATTGGGATCACAGTAACTAACCTGCAAAAAAATCTTTCTAGGATCCATTTGTTAGTCCAAACATTCTTTCTATGCATAGGAATAACATATCTCTCACTATTTCTATCAGATCTACACATATCAAACCTTCTTTCTTCTAGATTTTCCCTAGTATTCAAGCTAGGACACAATTTTTTTTTTTCACTTATCTTACCTTTATCAGAGCACAAATCTTCAAGATTTTACCTCTTTTCTTTAGATCAAACTTCTCTTCTTAGTATAGAGCTACACAAGTCAAGTAGAATACTGCGCACTAAAGAAAACAGATCTACACATAGATATTTCTTTTCCTTAGTTCCCAACAATCACAGTTTCAGGTCCTGGCAATGGAACCATTTGTTGGCATGGGGGCAGAGTCGAGGTTCAACGCTTCAACAACGCACCGAAAAAACCCTAACTACCAGCCCTTTCGACCACACCTGCGAAGCAGATGAAGTCTCACCCGAGGTAGAGGCAGGGGTGGTTGCAGGACTCCAGTGTCTGCAACCTTAGCAGGGACACAGATTTGTGGTTACAATACTCTAACAAAGCACTTAGCAGTTAAAATTCATTAGTATTCAACCAGTATTTAATTCACAGATAAAACCCTAATTGTTACACCTCAAAATTACTCACTCCAATAATGTCGCAAGTGTCATCATTACAAGTGTTGTAAGTGTCACATCTTGTCCACAAGTGTCGCATATTGACCACAAGTGTTTCAAGTGTCACAAAAATCATATTTCCATATTGCCTATGTCGTGCCTCTAACAACATCATAAAGACACTTAAGACACCTCAAAGACTAGTTTTGAAGAAGAGAAATCAGTTGACAGGGAGTACAAGCCTTTTGCCATTGAACTAACCACTCAAAAATGGATTTTGGAGAGGAGTGCTCCCCTACCCACTGTCAGGTAGTTCCAGTGCTCCTTGGGCCTCTTTGGGAGATTGTTTGAGCACTCTATGCATACTTTTGGGGGAGCGCTACCCTTTCTGAGTGAATTTTTGGTTTGTTGGAGGAAATCAGGGGACAATCCCCTCAATATATGAAGGTAGTTGTGTTTGAATCTTCGGTCAAGGCATGATATTAGGGAAGTCCCTCAACTGAAGGAGAGGAATCTTAAACTTATCCCAAAGATCTCTGAAGTGGTTGGGCCTCTCCAAGGTTATATAAGGAGGCCTTCTCATGGTGAAATGTACATGGAAAAGATTGGAGATGTGAAACTTATGATCTCATGAGTGGGAAGTCATCAAAGAAATCAGTGTAGATTACTTGAGAAAAGGGGTTGGACAAGGAGAACTGGAAGAAGTTGTTGCACCTTCATCAAAGGATTGTAAGTACTTTTACTTTTTCTCATCAATATATCAATGCTTGGCCTGTTTCTTTCAAACTTACGTTTGTTCCACATGAGTTTGTCTGCAGTAGATGGATCTATATTTGAGCTAATCTCAGTAGAGTAGGAAGTCCATTATATCTTTGTTTGTTCTACAGGACCTATTAGGGAGCTCAAGATCGAATCTCGGCCTGGAATTTGCAAGGACAAACATCGTTAATAAGGTACATATCTTTCTTCTTCTCCGTCGTGTATTAGCTTGATTATATATAAAAGGATGTCAGTGCCCATGTTAAGAACTTTGATGTCTTGGCCTTAGGATTCTAGAGACCAAGAGGGAATCCTCTTGTCCATGAGAGGATTCACTTGTAACACTAATTACAGAGCAATGCAGTATTCAACAAGATCTAACACATTCCAGCACTTAGCATAAGGAAACAGATTAGGTCTAGCATCTTATTCACATCATTAGGCACTAAGCTATCATATTCATCTAAGCATACATTATTGCAATAAGTATTAATCACATAAACAATCTAACAACTATAATGCACAAAGAAACCATAACACAGGATATACGTGGTTCACCCCAGTGTGGGGCTACGTCCACCAACTCTTCTCTTCTGTATTATCTTCTGTCAATCTTCTACAAGAACAGAGCCCAAAAACCCTACTCCGCATAGGAAAAGAGATATGCACACCTCGCTAGATCCTCCTTCCCCGAGTTAGGTCACAACACAAATCCTTCTTACACGGTCTATACATAGGCCTCTTACAATCACTACACTTATCTCTACAAGTCTTAACACATAGTATTCTCAAAGCATCCACTACTATTTTCACTTAGCACATTAGAGTTCACTTTCTCTCCTCTACTTACATCGTCTATCTTTCTATTTATACATTACAAAATGGGCCTAAACATGGGTAAACCCATGGGTTGACATCCCATACCCTTTACGTAAACCCTAATCCCAAAAACTGCCCTAAAAAGGGGCCGAGATCTCGTGATCTCTTCTTCGACTTTCTCTCCACCTTAGACTAGCTTTTCGAAGTCCCAAAAGAGGTCAAACATGACCAACGATATCCAAAACTTGGTCAAGGGACAACAACGACTTCACATAGAATGGAACTTCTGCTCAGTGAAGGTCTTGGTGAAGATGTTTGTCATCTTTTTTTTTGAAGGACAGAACTGTAAGTCAATGATATCCTCGTGTACTAAGTCCCAAATGTAGTTCATGTGGATCTTGATGTGCTTCATCCGCTGCCTTTGAACTGGATCTTTGCAGAACTTCAGAGTGCTTTGGTTGTCACACCAGATGATGATCGACCAATGAAACTGAATGCCCAACTCAGTGAGAAAATGTTGTAGCCACATATCCTGAATGGTTATGTTAACTACCCCTCTGTACTTTGCCTCAGCTGAAGATAGAGCAATGGCAGCTTGCTTCTTTCTCAACCAACAGATAGGATCGGAACCAAGACTGAGTGAGTAACCAGATGTGGAATTGTGATCAGTGTTATCGCCAGCCCAGTCAGAATCAGTAAATCCGATGAGATCTAATGTAGATTATGTTGCATAGTGAATCCCAAAGTTTATGGTGCCTTGTATGTATCAAAGGATACACTTTGCAACCTTCCAATGTAGCTCATGCGGCTCCTGCATGAACCTGGAAACTACATGAACTGCATAGGAGAGGTCTGGTATGGAGTGTGTGAGATACAAAAAGCTCCCCACTATTTTTCTATACAGTGTGTTGTCAACTAGTGGAGTCTCCCCACCATCCTCAAGTTTGACTCTTGATAGGAAAGGAGTTGGAGTAGACTTGCAGTCTGTCATGTGAAATATCTCAAGGAGATATCATGCATACTTGGCCTGAGACAGTTTGATGCCTGATGCATTCTGACTGATCTCGATTCCAAGGAAGAAGTGTAGCAGACCCATGTCCATCATAAAAAACATGTCATGTAGAATCCTCTTGACTGCAACAATCACTGAAGTCGAGCACCCAGTGATCAACAAACCATCGACATACAGAACTAAAAGTAGAAGTGAATCATTCATCCTAAGCATGTAGACATTTGAGTCTGATTTACAACGTACGAAGTTTTGTGACAATAGGTTGGAGTCCATCTTGGCATACCATGCCCTCAGAGCTTGCTTGAGGCCATAAAGTGACTTCTTCAGTCGATAGACCAAAGACGAGTCCTGCATAAATCCTTGGGGTTGCTCCATGTAGATATCCTTAGAGAGATGAACATAAATAAATTCATTCTTCACGTCCATCTGATGGACTTCCCATCCCTTGGATGCCACAATGGCAAGTTCCAATCGTATCGAATCCATCTGTGCTACTGGAGTGAAGGTATCATCATAGCCAATACCATGAACATGTTGAAAGCCTTTGGTGACAATCTTGGATTTGTATCTGCTGATATGTCCATACGCTGCGCTCTTGGTCCTGTAGACCCATCTGCATTTGACAAGTTTCCTCCCAGAAGGAAGGGGAACCAAATCCCAAGTCTGATTCTCAAGGAGGGAGTTGTACTCCTCCTGCATGGTGGATTCCCAAAAGGGATTTCCAGCAGCCTCACCATAATACTTTTGATATGAAGACAGAACCAAGAAAAGATGCCTGGAGGGAAATGGTTCAGTGGTAGTGAATGCAACAGGAGGCTCCTCAAAATCAGATCGACTCCTCCTAGTATTAGTTGGATCACCAACGAGATCCTCTGCATCTTGAAGAGTAGTCTATGCCCACTTGGCCCTCTGCTCTGGCTCTACAACTACATTTGGATGCTCTGACTCTACATCTGAATGTACTGACTCTGAATCTGAATCCTCTGAGTCCTCTGAATCAAAACTCTCGTCTGAAGAAGATTCGACATGTGCATGCTCATCATATCGGATAGGTGGAAGAGTGAAGGTGTCTGCATGCGGATGCTGAGGTACATGCAAGACACTTTCCTCGAATTGGACACTACGCTCAATGATGAGTCGATCCGAGGAAAGATCAATAAGCCGATTACCCTTCACACTGTCAGGGTATTCAACAAAAATGCACTCAGTTCTCTATGGATCAAGTGCCTTCCTCTTTTTAGAGGGAATCTTGGCCCATGCACATGAACCGAAAATGAGAAAGTGGATCACTTCCAGTTTGAGGCCGCTCCAAGCCTTGTAGGGGGTCTTATCCTTGACAGATCTATGGGGAGATCTGTTTTGGATGTATTTTGCACAATTAAGTGCTTCAGCCCATAGTCTCTATGGTATTGACTTTCCATTCAACATGCAAGATGTCATCTCCTTTAGAGATCTGTTTTTCCACTCAGCAAGTTCGTTTTGCTGCTGAGTATAGGGAACTATGTGTTGCAACTGAATCCTTGCCTCGTGGAAAATATTATGGATATCATTATTTACATATTCTCCCCCATTATTAGTTCGGAGAACTTTGATCTTCTTTCCGGATTGTGTCTCAACCAAGGCTTTGAAATATTTGAGGTCTTGAAAGACCTCTGATTTTTTCTTGAGAAAGTAGATCCATGTAAAACGTGAGAAATCATCAAAAAAAATGAGAACAAACCTCGCTTTACTGATGGATGGATGCGAAAAAGGACCCATAGGGTCATTATGGAACATATCTAAAGGTGCGAAAGCTCGTTGAGACTTTCCTTTATCGAATTTGTCTTGAGGGTGTTTTCTGATAACACATCCCTCACATACTCCCTTGGAGAAATGGATGTCTGGTAGACCATCAACCAGTATTTGCTTGATAAGTTGTTGCATGTATCTGAAATTCAAATGTCCAAACCTTTCATGCCATATCCTCCTACTTTCATCAACATGAGTAAGTAGTAAGGTAGAATCAGGTTCAATGAATTTCGAAAAAGTATACAATCTAGTTTGATGATTTACCTCACTGGTAGCAACCCTAGAGTTGGTTTGCATGTCATATATGTCCATGGAATTTTGTGTGAATATGAATTTCTTTCCGGTGTCGTAATTCTCCATCTGATACATGGAGAGAAGGTTGACAGAAAGTTTGGGAATGTGCAACACATTCTCGAAGCTTTCATTGGTGAGTTCAATCCTTCCTTTGCCGGTGACTTCGATAGAAGAGTTGTCCCCCATTAGAATAGGACCTTTTCATGCATCCAAAGAATAATATACTGCTTTTGAGGTAGCCATGTGATGTGATGCTTCTGAATCAACGATCCAAGAATTGGGAGAGGAGTTGATGGCAATCAAGGCATGGCTAGAATTGCCTTTCTTGGAATTCAGATCTTCTGGCTTCTTCTTCTTGGCACCCTCGGGGATGCGATCTCCAAGGTTGTTTTTCTGAAGTATTTGAGACATCAAATCTATTTGTTTTTTCATGCATGAAGATTCCAAATGGAATCCTTTGTGACAGTACGTGCATTTATCCCCTTTTCTTCCTTTTTCTCCTTTGGATCCGGAGGCATCGGTGAAGGGTTTTGTGTACCCTTCCTTCTTCAGATGTGAATGAGATTTCCATTTATATTTATTTATAGATTTATGATATTTTTGGCTTCCATCATGCACAGTGAGTGCATGCACCCTTCAGCCTTTGATTGTGCCCATCTTGATGAGCTTGGTTTGCTCTTGTGTCAGATAATTCGATAAATTCCTCAAGAGAAGGCATCTTCTAGGTGGCTCCAGAGGCGAATCTGATAGAATGGAATGTAGATATGAATACAGAGAATTCATGACCAATCATGGAGAGAATGGTGAGAACCATTTGTTTCTCCTCCTTTTATTTGTCAACCCTGCAAGCTTTGAGTTGCGACAGTAAATCCTTAAATTTTGTAAAGAAATATTGGATATTCTCGAAGCTTTTTGGATCCAATGTGAGAAGCTCCACCTCCAGCATGTGTCCTCTCATCTAATCCTGTTTTCCAAATATCCCTTCCAAGGTGGTCCAAGCTTCATTTGGAGTCTTACATGAAGATATATGAAAAGGGAGATTAGGAGAAATAAGACTGCAAATTGTTCTGAGTGCCTCATCCATGCGATTTAAATACTTGGATTTTTCTATATCTGATGTCGGTTCTATATATGTATTCAAGGTTAACCTATACAACCCTCTGGTTCGGAGATGTATGGATATTTTCTCCTTCCATGCAAAATATTTGTAAGGTGTAAGAATGAATTCTTTTTGGAAATCCATATTTCCGCTCTCTTCAATCTTTTGTACTTGCAAAAAAATTTGGTGTAGCTTTTGCTTAGTAGTCTATCGGCTCTGATACCATGTAAATGTGTTGAACCTGCACATAATATATCTAGATAAACAATAATACACACATTTGCAGAGAGAATTGGAGAAAGAAGAAGAAGGAGAGAAAGAATGAAAGAATTCTCATTAACCATTGTGAATAATGAATAATTTACACATGATATACTCTCTATAGCTCAATGAATATGCAATGGAGGAGAACCAATGCACCATAGTGGTGGTCTAGAGTGATTGGGACACACACCAACAGTTACGGGAGTGAACTGCCACATAGTCTAGTCTCTCAGGCAGTTACGGGAGTGAACTGCCACCTAGTTGAGTTAACTAGTCAACTAGTCTTCAATTAACTAACTGAACATAGAGTAATGAGGAGTTAACTCAAGGAATCAAGGCTAATGTGTCAGTCTGGTGATGATACCAAGGCAAGGTCTAATTAGCATGGTGATGATCCCAATGTTGCATGGTGACAAAACCAATGCAGCATCTAAACTCAACTCAACTAGTCAAACTAAAGTGTCAACTGAAAGAGAATATTCTCCAGGTGGAATATTCTCCCCTAAAATATAGGAGACTGGATAATTACTAATTATGACTAATAAACAAGGAAAAACCTTAGGAAAAATAAATCCTAGGTGTGTGTGAAGTAACTCCAACAAAAGCATGGCCCTTTAACTTCGTTGTAGAAAATGATATCTTTTTCTCCTCGTCTATATGGTGAATGCTAAAATAAACTTCTAGTTGCTACAACCAATGATTCAATTTTAATGCATCAATCTCACCTTGGTAAGGATTTATGTACACTTTCGCTCCCATCTTGAATAGGGAATATGAAGGATTTATTGTGCTAGAACTCAACTACTCTTTCTTGGGTTCTTTATGTGACTCATTTTCTAGGTCTTTGCTATCCCCTAGTTTTCTGTCTGATATGGTCTCTGAGTTCGAGACTCCAAATTCTTGAAACAATATGAGATTGCTTGATAAAGACACCATGAGAAGGGACATATTGTGATATATGCCAATGGATTTCTCTTACATCCTTGCAAATTTATCTTCTGCTAGATATCAAGGATTGTTATGAACAGACTCGTTAGCCATGGCTAGGGTTCTATGAATTTCTTCTTAAACCGACTCTTAGATCCCTACAAATTTCCAAAAATACCCCAAGAAAACCTTCTTTTAAAACAATATTATATGTAAAATGTCGTGGATGTTCCACTAAAAAGTTCGTCACAATAGATCTAATAAAATATTGAAATCTTTACTGTGAAAGTTAATTTCCTTTAGATCTCATATTTATTATTTACTAATTTTTTGCTTAAAAAATATGAAATAGATTAAATGTGAGAAATAGAGAACATAAATAATACACACACCATCCACAAATAAACACAAGATATGACATGGGAAACCCAATACAGGAGAAAACCTAGTTGGAAGGTGAGGTCGCTCTGCTCTCTTTTCTTCAAATGCAAGTACAAATAAAGAGGCACTCTTTGTGGAGTTTCCTTTGACATTGTGGCTTGTATGGCCACTAAAGAATCTATCATCCTCTATTATGCTCACAAAAATACCACTCTTAGTTGTTATGCTCAGTTATGGAAGAAGATACAATGAAAAATAATGGAACCCCTTCTCCTAGTACTAGCAGCCTAGTATTTAACATGGCCCGATATCCATATAGGGTTCGGGTATTGACTTCCTCAACCCTCAATTAGTGATAAGGTTTGGAACTTCTAGAATGTTATCTAAAATACACTATGTGGATATCCCCACACGTTTAGGTAATGAGGGATGATGTGGCATCCACTCGCACCATAGTGATCAATATGGTAGGTCAACTTGCGAGAGGCATAACTTTCGCATACAAACTCCAATTGAGGTGATTCTTGTACCGTTGGAAATGTATCGGTGTGTAGAACATAGGTGTCTCTATATTAAGGTTTAGACCATAAAAAAAAGTGTCATTTTATGCCTCAAAATGGATTTGAAATATTTTAAATAGTTTTTTGGACCCAAAATTCCAAATTTGGACTAGACGCTAAAATGGCTCTACAAGTTTATTCCTCGAATTTTTTCACCCATAAATCATCAATATATATGACAAATAATGTAATGATCCAATACAGATCAATTCTTCTCCATTTGTTTTCTTATATCTTCTCATCTATGTTCCATTCTTCTTATTCTACCTAAGTGTGGTAAATTCACAACAAGCATGTCAACTTCTAGGCTATATTCCTTGATCATAGATTCTTGTTGCACATTAACTTCTTGCATAAATCCTTTCCATCACAATTCCCTTTTATTTTCTCCACATTCAATGAACTTATCAAACACACTCATCCCCAAAACCCTTCTAACTCCTCAATTATATTCTTCACTTTCATCCTTCCACTAGGAACCACCCCAATATGTTGTTCTCAATCTACCTTCATCCTAGGCTCAATAAGAAGCAACCTCTTCTCAATTAGTAGCATCTTTAACTACAAAGTGATCTATCCTAAAATCCTTCCCTTAGGTCCTTTCACAAATTCCTTTCATTCCTTAGAAAAAGACTCATAATACTCTACAAAAAATCTCAAGAACATAGACTTCAATCACATTTTAGAACCAAAAATCCATTGTGAGTGATTTTGTGGTCATACTTTTTTAGCTTCAACAAATTCGTAGTGTTCCATATGACTTCCTAATCATTGTATTCCTAATGAAGAGGTTCCACTACCAAGATCTTTAACCATTCATGTAGAATTAAAAAGGAATTATACCCAAAATATTTCATGCTCATATGAAAGAAAGCATTGATCCTTGAATTTATCCAAGTTTAGCCACCAAAATTTAGACTTTTAGCATGCAAGAGAGTCTAAATGTCCTTCAAAAAATGCTTGAATATGTTCCTTTGTTAGGTTCCAAACATACCTCCTCCTCACCCTATAAAGGATGGGTTCCAACAACAAAACTAATTGTTAGCTACAAATTGAAGATACCACATGGTTATCCAACAAGGGAATTGTACTCTATTGCATGTACATTGTTAATCCTTTAAACAAGGAAAGTCTTGCATGAAGAGTGTATGATAAGTTCCATTTTTTAAGCAGCATATAGGTACAACTTATATGTTCATGCATCTATATAAGGAGTAAAAAACAAGAATTAATCAATAACATAATCATATAAGCAATATTATCATAATAATAAAGATTTAAACACCAAAACATCATGGAATGTTTCATATCAATACATAGTAATATAATATACATCATCAACCATACAATATTATAAAGCATTTGCTCTCATTACAAAATACATTTAACCTAAGCTTAATCCTATAGGCTCAATCAAAATTTTCAAACCTCATTTAAGAGTATCGTTGAATCCACTATCATTTTTTTATGTTGGGGCTTTCAATAAATTGCATCATATTCTATTGGTGCAACCTTGTATCTACATGTACAAATGAGATGTTTGTGCATTGTGCAACCTCAATTGCACATAATTATTATTCTTAAGCATCTTGCTCAATGTCCATGGGACTTGTGTGCCCTTTCCAAAAAGATTCAAATAAGGGTGTCAATGTCACTACTTCTTAAAGAGGACAAATTTGTCCATAAACCAAGGCCCTTCAATTAAAAAATAAACTTTTTGGATGTGAATGGATTATTTTCATATTGTTTGGAAAAGAACCCTTGGACTCCAAAATCCATGTCTATAGTTTTTTTCAATAATGACCATAATCCATCAAACTTGCAAATCAGCAAAAATTAATCATCTTCTTCCTTGACGCATGTTGAATTAGAGATAGTGTAGATGTCTTCTCAAAGAGTGGCAAACAACTAGTCAAACAACTAATCAGTACTAAGACGCATGTTGAATTAGAGAT
>ML788742.1:580848-608171 GCA_009831015.1 Picea engelmannii | reverse complement strand
TGAATCACGGTTTCTCAACCACAAGCTAATCGAACAGTTCATATTGAACCCTAATTCGTTGAGTTTCTTTTAGATTTTAATATTTTGATTTATTATTGGTAGAATATGACTTTTCCTTTCTGGGATGAATGATTCAACCTATTAAAATAATCTTCCCTCGTCTCTGGAACGAATGATTCAACCAATTAAAATAATCCTTGGAATTCCCTCCGCCAGAGTTTTATATTAAAACGGTGTTGCCCAGTGCTGTTTTTCTTCTTGTTTTTGACTTTGTCCACCGTTGAGGATTTGTTTCGACGTATCCAGGGAACTCACATGCATGCAGGGTAGGTTGTAAGGTTGCAGGCAGTGGGCAGTGCTCTTCTGCTACCCTGATTTTGAAATGTTATCTGCATCTCTCTGCATTTCTACGCGTTTTCTTTGCTGGTTGTACATGAGTGCAGTTGTCATGTCAGCCCTGCTGAGACGTACCCTACTAATAATGGCGCCACTGCCTCTACACCTTCGTCACATTCAGTATCCACCGTTGAACTGGTCTGACAATACAACTATATTACATTCTCTGTTTTGACTTGTAATTTGTTTTCTCAAAATCTTAATCTAAGAGAAAAGCCAGTAAACCTGTCATCCTGCGTCTAATCTCCACTTCAATGGGAGTTTAGCACGATCAATCCACATATCGATTGGAAACAGAACGAAAATTGATAGCCTGCATGTCTATATTTGTCAAAATTATCTTGTGACAGAAGTGTCATTTCTAAAAACTTTGAATTTTAGGGCAAATGTTAGCTACATGAGTGGGAACCATGTGGCTTGAACCGTCACTCTCTTGACAGAATCATCTAAATTTCTAATATTGTACAGAGTGCTCTTAACGTGATTGCATATTTTTGTTCAAGCATCAAGGATTTGATATGTGCACACCACCAGATAGATGATATGGATGATGCTAACAAATCAACTAAGATGACATGGACATCGATATCGTTATCAAATTGATATAGGCACATCAAGGCGAGTAAACTCTTTCACGATTTTACATTAAAAAGTATTCTATGAAAAAAAATGATTCCAAGATTTGCATGTTAATATTTAATATTTCTTATAATTCAAAATTATTAAAAAATTAAGAAAAAAAAAAAAACTTAAAATTTTTATTAAAAAAATTGTTTTAAAATTTTTAATGTTTTTTTAAATAAAATGTACATGATTTCTAATTTAAATTTCATCTATATATATTAAAAACAATTGATATTCATTGTAAAAACCCCTTCCCTAACTTAAAAATTGCAAATTTATATAGCTTTGATATTTATTATAATAATCCTTTCAAAAGATACAATTGTATGTAAGTTCCATATGAGTTATAAGAATATCATCAATTATTTATGCTAAGAATTTTTCCATGTCATGGCATATAGCTGAACGTTGAGCGAATAAACCAGATGAACATTCAATATACATCCAAAGAGAGCTCCATAGAGGACCAAAACTCTCTGAAATATGCCAAAAAAAAAAAAAAAAAAACCTTGAAACCTTAAATTAAAAACCACCACAGAGCTCCATATAAGACCAAAACTCTCTGAAATATGCAAAAAGACTTGAAACCTTAAATAAAAAACCACTACAGTCTAGAAAAAAGTGAAACATATATATCCTGGCTACATTCAAAATTGAGATAAACTTTCCAAAAAGGTTGATAAGACTTCGATGGCCCTTCATACCGCGTGAGCAATTTTGGAGCGAGATATATCCTTCAGTTTCTAGTAATTCTTTCTTATATAGCTCATCCGCCTCCTTGTTGAATACACGATAAATGTGATAAAAGCCATATTGATTCTTTGTTTCCATCCTTCAATGGAGCTAACTCGCAGATCACTCTTGTTATTTAACCAATCTATGATTACTTTGGAGTCTCCTAGAATCTGAAGCTTGTGAATGGACAAATGATTTTCTATAAAAAAATGTTATCCATGTACTCCCATTAGTTCTGCCTTCGTATTATTTCCTACTCCACAATTCAAGTACCACTTATAAATTGTTGTAGCTGAAAATTTTATGATACCCCCGTCCCCACTACACAGTCCATTTGCTTGGGCTACTCCATCAAAACAAGCCACAGGGTACTCATGAAGATGATCTATCCAACATGAGTGTAAAGAAGGAGTAATATTTTTGACCACAGGTTTATGTAGGGATCCAAGTGTCCTTATAACAATCGATTGAACTGAAGGCTCCTTTCCTTCAAAGATAACTACATTCCTTTATAACCAGATAAAGTAGCAAATATGAGGAGCAAGACTTGTTGGTACAGTCTTATCCGTTGTCCAGTTTTAAAGACAAGCATCTAAATCAATCCCACTCCAATCCTGAATGATCTTTTTGATAGATTTAATTTTCAACCAGATAAGTTTAGTGAATGGACAGTGTATGAACAAGTGATCTATGTCTTTCATATCCCCTTTGCATAACTGGAAATGACTAGTGCCCATCCACCCTCTAAGTTGTAAATTATTCCATGTCATAATTTTGTTCTCCACTACCAGCCACAAAAAGAGCTTAATTTTTTGTGGTGTGTCCCACTTCCAAAATATTTTTCGCCAACCTGTAAGAGTCAACAGGTTTAGTGTAGAGATTAAGGCCACATAAACATTCTTTTCCGAAAGGGAACTTGAAGAGTCACCCACAATCCATAATAGCTCATTTTCATTATCAAATAATGTAACTCCTGAGGCTTGAAGAGCTCGCTGGAAGCGATCCCACTCCACTGCCAGATCACCCAAGAGATCCAGGTCCGAAATGCTGATCCAAGAAGATAATCAAGAATCCTGATCAAGAGGTCTCCAAGCTTGAGCTAAAACCGTAATATGTTTCTGTCTAAGGACAACGAGGAGTGAAAGAGAAAGGAAGGATGAATTTCCCATCCCCATAATTTTATCCCTTGCTAGAGCCACATGATGACCCATGCTAGGCTTCTAGCTTAGCCAATTTGTAATCAAATGTACAAACTTTAAAAGGTTGTTCCATATTTTTTATGTCGATATTTGGTGAAAAGTGGTTGATCTGAGCCAATTTTTTACTGTAATAAAAGGGATATACTTCTCCTTTATCACTTTTTCCCATAATTCTTCATTTGTTAGAACTCGCCAAAGGGTTGTCGCTACCAGTGCTTTGCTGAAAGTAAAGATATTACGAAAACCCCAACCACCAAAACATTTTGGTCGAGCTAGAGTCTCCCAACGACAGAGATGATAATGTTTTGAATCACCAATCCCATTCCAAAGAAAATTATAGAGTAATTTCCTTAACTTATGAAGTATGGATAACAAAACTAAAGAAATAAATAACCAATAAATGGGTTGACTTTCCAGAACGACTTTGCCCAATATATACCTGCCACCCAAGGAAAACCACTTGTAGCTCCAATGGTTAATCTTCTTTTCCACTTTGGTTAGAAGTCATAACCAGTCTTCTGATTTATGTAATCCTGCCTTTAAGAAGTATCCAAGATATTTGAATCCCACAAAGAGATCTGATACTTTATATGAGAGGATCAACTTGAAAGATGAAAGTTTTGTCTCTGAGAGTCCTGAATAATGCACTGTCATTTTTAATGAATTTATCTTTAAACCTGAAACCAAACAAAACTTTTGGACGAGTCTCTCGATCTCCTTCCATTCCTTCACTGAAGCATTTGTCAGAAGTAAAACATCATCAACAAATAAAAGGTGTAGAATTTTTGTAAGTCTGGAAAATTTGATTTCTGTTAAGATTCCTTCACTTTGGCTTGCTTTTAATAACAGGCTCAGACTCTCCAACCAGAATAAACAATAAAGGTGATAGAGGGCACCCCTGTCGAAGTCCTCTACCACTTCTGAAAAAATCTGCGGCCTCCCCATTAATTAAAACTGCAAAGGACACAGAATTCACAGAAGCCATAATCCAGTTTGTCAAATGTGTTTCAAACCTCACTTGAATTAAAATCAATATAAGAAAATCCCAATTAATCCAATCATAAGATTTTTGTAGGTCTAGCTTTAGAATGAGAGTTTTAAAAATTTTCTCTTTAATATTGTGTATGCACTCACGTGTTGTGCCAATTGCATCATGGATCTGGCATCCCTCCAGGAAGCCCAGTTTCTCTGCCGATAGAGCCTTTGATAGAATCAGTTTTATCCGATTTGCTATTACTTTGGAAATGACTTTATAAACCAGGTTGCACAATGAAATAGGTCTGTAATCCCCATAGTTTTTAGGTCTATTGATTTTGGGGATCAAATATAAAAAAGTAGAATTTATACTTCCTGTTGTGTGCCCACTAGACCGAGCTTCCTCCACCATCGCCAAAAGGTTCTCACTCACTAAATCAAAGAAGTGTAAGAAAAAATCCACCGTCCAGCCATCAAGCCCTGGAATTTTGTCTTTTCTAAAAAAAGATAAAATCGATTTTAATTCCTTTAAAGAGACTGGAAAATAGAGATCTCTCGCTTCATCCTCGCTTATCATTCTTGTAAAGAGACCCACCACCCCAACCTGATCTTCTGTTGGAGAAATGTCTTTGGTTTTAAAGAATTTCTTGAAGTAATTCTCTGCCTCCACAACTATCGCCTTCTGGTCTTTATGAATAATCCCCAAGTCATCTCGGATCTCCCATATATGTTTGTTAATTCTCCTGCAATTAGCATACTGATGAAAGAACTTGGTATTTTGATCTCCGCTTTTGACCCATATAGCCCGACTCCAAAGTCGCCACGGGTTCTCCTGTGTTTTTAGAAGTTTATTCCTTTCAGATTCTAGTTTTATGATATTACACCTATGGAAGAATAGAACCATCTGATAACAACTGCAAATGTGGTTTGATATTTTCTTCCAAGTTCTCTAGAACTTTTAAATCTCGATCCCTTGACTCTTTTGCCCATCTTTTTGTAATAGTTTTTAGGTCCTTTAACTTCCATATAAAACGACGCTGACAATCTCCTTCCAGTAAATATTTCTGATTGGTCCAAAGATTATGAACCTACTGTTGAAAACTTTGTCTAAAATCCACTGTGAATTGAATTTGAAAGGGTGAGATTTTGGAAAAGTATTGTTCTCCAGCTGCAAAAGTATTGGCGCATGATCCGATACAAAGGGAAATTCCACCCAAGTTTTGTACAGTCCAACATTCAAGACTAGATCCTTTGAAACCAAGAACTTATCCAGTCTCTTGGAAATCGAATCTATACTCGAGTGCCCATTACGCCAAGTCGGGGATAACTTATCAGTCTGGACATCTATAAGTTTATGAGCTTGAAAGAGTGTTTTTAAGAACCCAACAAGTTGTCTCGAAGAAGTAGATCTGTCCCAAACCTCTCTAGTAGAAACCGTAAGATTTAAGTCCCCCGCAACCACAAGGATTTTCAGAGATAGCAAACCATTGTTCACTAGTAAAGTCTAGAAAGGTTTACGCTCCATAAACAGACCATATACATTAATAAGGTTGATCTTACTCTTTGATGCAATAATCGAACCTGTTAACAAAATCCCTCCACGAGTAAGGTAAGGAGCCAAACTAAAAAGATAAGTATCCCACGACACCAACAGACCGCCCGAAGTACCTACTGAACTCACTGCACAAGATACCCAAGTCGGACAAAACTTATTCATAAAGGACCGAGATTTTTGTTAGTGAACCATAGTTTCTTGTAGGAATACAATATTATGATGGGTAGCTTCCAATACATGACAGAACGAGGAAAATTTTAGGGAGCCTCCAACCCCTCTAAGATTAAGTGACAAGAAAATCATTACTTTTCCCTTTCTAAGGCCTTCACTTCTCTAAGTGCCCCATTATCAGAAGAGGAAGGATCCGTGACTAAGGAAGAAATTGTTGTCGCCTGTAGTTTCTTCCTTTTACTTCTTGTTTTGATAGGAGAATATTCTATTCCCAGTCCTCGTGACCAGAAATAGTCCTTTGTTGTCTCGGCCTGAATGGTTGTTGTGGTGCTAACCTTACCAGAGAAAGTGGACGGGTCAATAATGGAATTCCTGAAAAAAGTAGGTAAATGGGTTGGGGGATTACTATCACATAGATAGGGAATCAAAGAGTCCATAACCTCTCTCAAAGAGGATTCACCCTCCTCATATTCATGACAGTCCGGAATCAGTAGTGACTCATCTGGAAAGGAAGAAACCCCCTGTGGGACATCCACACAGGAGTAGGTAGGAATATAAAGAGGGTCTGCAAGACTCTCGGGTCTAGGAAGTTGCAAATCCAAGATTGGTAATACATACTGAACATAAGTTGGAAAACTAAAAGAGCAACCCAATCCCCTCGAAGAAGGATTGTCAATATCAGGTAAGGAGGAAGAACCCAAAGGGTTAATAACATGAATCCCCTTAACAATCCCCGAGGGCAACTCCACAGAGGATAGAATATTTTTTAAGCAATGGAGAGGCATTAAGTTCTTCCTTCTCCCATAAAGATAAAGAATTATACAGATTTGGGAAGTAATAATTTAACTTACCAGAGATAGTAACATCTTGTTCTAGTGAGGGTGTAGGTTATTCCATAGGAAACCGACAGTTTTCCCATGTTGAGTCCACTTCACCTTCTAAATCCCCATTATCTTTGTGGAGGGTCGTGTCTTCAGAGACTTCCTCTACACCCCTTCCCAAATAGTTTCTTCTCATATGTCCAGTGTTGTGGCAGTTGCTATAGAGGAAAGGGGTTTTGAGATAGTCCGGTATCTGGACTATCCTCCGGCCCCTCCACTCAATTTCTAAGAGTTCGGGTAGTCCCCCATGAACGTCCATCTCCACCAAAATTTTACCCATTTTTCTGGTTGATGCCGAGAGAATGGATTCACCCAAAGAGATGAAAGAGCCTAAAGAGTTACCAATCGCTTCCAGTGCAACCATATTCCATAACTGAAGTGCTAAACCCAAAAGTAGTACCCATAGGTGCCGAAATTGAAAGTATTTTGTCTCAGGGTTGAAGGCCAGGCGCTAGTGCTTAATCATAAGAATGCAGCCACCTATCACCCACCTCTATTCTAGAAGCAGGGTAGAGTCTTCAGGTGTTTTGAAAATGAATCCCACCCACCCTTTACTCAGATATACTAACTCTGTTGCATAACCTATCAATGGCTTCCAAGTAAGTCCCACCCACTCCGACAAGGAAAGCTTACAAAGATATTTATAAGAAAATCTTCCAACTAAACCACAGAGAGCCAACCTGCAAGTCTCTGTGAGACCAAGATTTGACCCTAGCACCATTTTATGCACTGCTTTTTTCTACATTTATATAGTTTTGATATTTATTATAATAATTCCTTTCAAAAATACAATTTTATAAGTTTGATATGGGTTATAATAATCCCTTCAATTACTTATGCAAATAAGTTACAATTATAAGATGCAAGCTTGATATTTAATATGCTAAACTAAAATTATAATTATTAGAAGTTTGATATTTTTTTTTTTAAATTTTAGTGATAATTATGTTCTTACATTTTCACTTACGCAATTTATGGGTTATAATAATCCCTTCAATTACTTTTGCAAAGAAGTTACAATTATAAGATGCAATCTTGATATTTAATATGCTAAACTAAAATTATAATTATTAGAAGTTTGATATTTTTTTTTTTAAATTTTAGTGATAATTATGTTCTTACATTTTCACTTACGCAATTTTATGATTATATATATTTTTTTATTTCTTAATGAAAATATATAGTATCATCAATTATTTATTTGTATCATGTTAAAGAAAACTTAGTTGGATTCCTTTTGTAGGTTTTAAATCTAATTCATGTATATTTCTTTTCTCTATGACGGATTTTTATGTTAAAGGGATAATAAGATGGGAGTTTGCTCAAGAGACATACCAATCACCTTGGCATCTCCATTACTCTCTTGTATGGGAGGATATGTGGTTGTTAAAGGAAAATATATTGATTTCTAGATAATTTTATTTCCATCTATTTAATAGCCATGAAATTTGAAGTCTTGTTATCACTAGGCTTTTCGTGTTTTTTCATTTGACACTAGAATAGATAGATTTTTCCTTCAAGAAGGAATTCGCCATGTGACCATGGTCAAAGCAAAGTCTATATTAAAAATAAGCATGTTCATAATCTAGAGGCTAGATTCAACATTGGTCACTACTTTCCAATGCAATGTGGTCATAGAGACCTTGCTTAAATCTACATAGATGCATATCTGAGCATAGGTTGTTAAAACCATAAACTTTGGTTTCTTAAGGAAATGATATGAGCTTAGTAAACCTATGGCATAACACCGAGTTTGTTCATAATATATTAAAGAAAGACACCTCTTTCATTTTCTACCTCCTAAGACTCAATTTTTGAACCCCCTCTCAAAACATAGTTCCAATTAAAAATGTCTCATATTTCCACTATATATCATATGTATCCATTTTTTAGTGAAAATTTTAATACATTTTTTTATTTATACCCATAGTATGTTGTTCCCAATATATTCTTTATTTTTTACCTATGGATTATTATTATGCTTCCCTCTTTCCCATTGTGATTTTTCTTTATCAAGCTACACTCAGGTTGGATGGAGACTCTTTCTTTATTTGACTTCTAAAATTCTTATATCCATATCCATAAGTAAATTAATATGCATTTCTCGATATCTATATTTATAGATATATTAAAATGCCTCTCTTAGTGTGAAGTAATATATTGCCCAATGTATGAAGGTCTAGGAGCGAGCTCTGAAACTAGGGTTCCGAAACAACAGCCGTCACGATCTGCCCCC
Source organism: Picea engelmannii (assembly GCA_009831015.1). Classification (NCBI taxonomy): domain Eukaryota; kingdom Viridiplantae; phylum Streptophyta; class Pinopsida; order Pinales; family Pinaceae; genus Picea; species Picea engelmannii. The sequence goes on along the minus strand of ML788742.1, from coordinate 599,399 downwards.
AACCGATGGCTGCCCCACAGGGGCCCCCAAATCATAGAGATGGGGCGTCGACTGGCGCTTCTTACAGCCAAGTTACCGTCAATGAGAATGCAGCAGCGGGAGTGAAGAGGCCAGCGTTTGAACCGCCCCCTGACCTGCGCGCGACGCTTTTTGAGGAAGGAACGTTTAAGGACCGAGACATGGATATCGACCCTGACAAGAGGATCGCCTCTGCCAAAGTTGCGGCCCCTTGGATCCCCGGAAAATGTATACCACAGGCACCCCAGGCCCCAAAATATGTAGTAAGATCACCACGCATAGAGGAGAAGAAGAAGTATATGAGAGACAATGCCCTGGTAGGAAAGTTCCTAGGGCTTTGGGCCTCTGAGAGGGATCTGATTAAATGGATCCAATATTGGTGGAAGCCAAAGGGTCACTATGACCTACAGCTGGGTTCCAAAGGATTTTTCACCATCATCTTTCATAACCTGGAAGATCGCAATCGTATCTTCGATGGAGGGCCATATTTCTACAACTCGGCTGGCCTCTTCCTGAGATTCTGGACATAAAAGTTTAGCCCTGAAAAAGAGGACTTTGCCCATGCACCAGTTTGGATCAGACTCTATTCCCTTCCTCAGGAATTCTGGTTGGAGGAAGTCCTAGCGGGTATCGGCAATACCATTGGCGTCTATGTAAAATCTTCGGAAGCCACGAAGCAACGAAGGTACACATCATATGCAAGAATCTGTGTATACCTGAACATAGCTAAGCCTCTTCCAGGATCCATCACGCTGGAGTATCATGACAAAGACTGGTCTCAAACAATAGATTATGAGCATATCCCCTTCCGATGCAGGAAGTGCCACGAACATGGTCACCTCTTCAGGGAATGTCCGCTCAACAAAGTTCACAAGGAGGGGAACCCGGATACCGGAAAAGACATGAAGGGCTTCGTACAAGCAGCAGGAAAAAGACGCTAGGGGAACAGAAAACAAGTGACCCAGGTAAGTAAAGATCTCCCCACCAGTAATAAATTCGATACTTTGCAGAATCAACCCGAAAACCCCTTATCTGATGCTAACCCAAGCGAGCCATCCCCGCCCAATAATCCCCAAACCGAGGGTCAGAATGCGACCCCACCCCCTCAGTCCATCACAACCGCTCTTCATTCCCCGAGCCCACTCCAGGAACAGCCAGATCTACAGGAGATGGATGATGGGGACGAAGAAATGATGATAGAGGAGCAAGATCTTGCAGGGGTAGACTTAGACCACCTAGAACACGCCTACAGGCATCAAAAGCTCTACACTATACCTAGGGATCAACTGAGGAAGGTGCATAAAATATTCCTCAACTCGTCAACTGGATCCACAGCCCGAGCGGGCAAAGCACTGGGAATCCAAGGTAGCCAATCTAAAAACCCAAGCAAAGTCCAAAAAGATGAAAAGAAAAGAGGGAGAAAATCCACAAATAAGCTCATACAAGAGATAAGAAACTTCATGGTAAACTTAGGGCAGATCAATTTGATTTCAGACAGTTTTCCTCCCCTTCCCTCCCACCCGTCATCATGAAGATTATCTCTTGGAACATCAGAGGTCTCAACGGTCGTAGCAAGCAAAAGATGCTACGGGAAATGATCATAGCAGAAACACCAGACATTGTCCTAATACAGGAAACAAAATGTACCTCAGAGGATATGGACAGGATACTCCCCTATTGTTGGAAACAGGGAGGAGTAGCCTCTGTAGATGCCATAGGAACAGCCGGAGGCCTGGCTATCCTATGGAACACCAATGTAGTGCTGATGGAAAATTTCTGGGCCACCAAGTGGACTATCACAACAGCATACAGGTTCATTGGATCGAATCGGCTTGGGCACATTACCTGTGTTTATGGCCCGGCCAACCCAGGGGACAAGCAAGCTTTCCTCCGAAGCCTGAGTTACACCTCCAGCCTTACTCAGCACAATCGATGGATTATCGGTGGGGACTTTAATATCATACGCACCCTGATGGAAAAAAAAGGCGGATCGAGGAGACTGGATCAGGACTCCTGCGAGTTCAATATCTTGATAGAGGAGCTTCACCTCATCGATCTGGAAACTGGCAATGGTCGCTACACCTGGACAAACAGAAGAACCGGGGTACATCAAATCTCCTGCAAATTGGATCGCTTCCTCGTCTCGGAATCCCTCATGCTGGACAGAGTGGCAATTGAATCCTCTATCCTGAATCTCTCTGGTTCAGACCACTGGCCCGTTCAACTCTGGGTGGACGTCCCGGCCACGCCTGGAAAAAAACCCTTCCGATTCGAACAGTTTTGGCTAGATCACCCCGATTTCCAAGCAAATATTCATGAGTGGTGGAGGCAGGCAGAGGTCCCCTATGGTTCTAAAATGTTCTGTTTTCAGCAGAAGCTAAAGAATTTGAAGCAAACTTTTAAACTCTGGAACAAACGCACCTTCGGCAACATTTTCAACTCTCAAAAAGACCTGATGCAGCAGATGGGCGAGATTCAGCAGCGGATCAGGGAGGAAGGGCTAACGCAGGATCTAAAAGACCAAGAAACAAGAGTGAACTTGAAGTTGGAAGAGAGGAAGAGACAGGAAGAGATCCTGTGGAAACAAAAGTCGCGAGTTCTCTGGATTAAGGAAGGGGAGCGCAACACTAAGTTCTTCCACCGCACTGCCATTCAGAGAATGCATTGCAACAAGATCACACATCTCATCTCTGATGAAGGGGAAAATATCCACTCACATGCTGATATGGAAAAAACTTCAATCAAGCACTTTCAAAACCTCCTCACAGAACCCATCCAAGATCGACAGCAAGCCATTCAGAAAATCACACGGCATGTGCCACACCTTGTAACTCAGGAGCAGAACGAGGCCCTCCTCCGGCCGTTCACCATTGAAGAAGTCGACCAAGTGCTTCAGGACACTCCCAAGTGTAAAGCGCCTGGACCGGACGGTTTCACCAGTGATTTTTTCCATCATTGCTGGTCGATGATCCGAACAGAGGTATGGGAAATCTTGGAAGATTCCCAGGCCACTGGATAGGTCCTACAAGCTCTAAATGCAACTTTCCTCACCTTGATCCCCAAAGAAGGAAAAGCTCATCGGCCCAAGCAGTATAGACCCATCGCCCTCTGCAACGTCATTTACAAAATTCTCACTAAAGTGATAGCTCGAAGGCTCAAACCGATTTTGCCAGCAATAATCTCTACAGAGCAATCCAGCTACGTTGAAGGCAGACAAATCATGGACAGCGTAATCTTAGCGCACGAAGTAATCCATTCCCTTCAGAAAACCAAAACCCCAGGTATGCTTCTCAAATTAGACCTCTCTAAGGCTTTTGATAAGCTCAGCTGGGATTTCATGAGAGCCATGCTTCTAGCTTTTGGTTTTGATCAATTCTGGGTCACTTGGATACTTAACCTTACCTCCTCAACCTTCTTCTCTATTCTTCTCAATGGTGTCCCCACGAAACCCTTCTCCTCCTCCAGAGGGATCAGACAGGGCGACCCCCTATCCCCTTTTCTTTTCATAATCATGGCTGAAGGTCTAAGTCGTTCCATTACAGCAGCCCTGGCAAATAACCTTCTGGCAGGTTTACCCTTGCACGACATCTCCCCCCCTATCTTGCATAGCCAGTTTGTAGATGACACCCTCTTAATGGGCAGCCCTACAGTCCGAGAAGCCAACTCTCTCCAGGAGATCCTTCAAACCTTCTCGGCAGCCTCAGGACTAGAGTGCAACAAGGAAAAGTCCCTAATCTTCTTTTTTAACACTCCCCCTCAGATCCAACATCATATCTCGACCATTCTAGGTTTAAGAAGAAGCTCCCTTCTGTCCAAATATCTCGGCATCCCCCTGATTGACAATGCCCTTAGAAACTCTTCGTGGGAACACCTCCTGTCTTCCTTCTCCAAAAGGATCTCCTCGTGGACTTTCAGAGCTTTAAATATCCCTAGTCGACTCATTCTTCTCAAGGCCGTCCTTCAAGCTCTCCCGAAATACATCTTTTCTGCGTTGGCAGCCCCAAAATTTGTTCTTACTTCCATCAAAAGTATGCAAAGGAATTTCCTCTGGCAAGGAATTTCCAAAGAGAAGAAGATAGCACTTGTCATCTGGGACAAGCTCTGTAGGCCCAAAGAGAAAGGAGGGCTCGGATTAAGAGATCCGGCCATAATGAACAAGATTCTCAGTGCCAAGATCTGGTGGCGCTAGCTAAAAAACCCCAAGGAATTATGGGCTAAACTATGGCGGAAGAAATACGCCCCAAGTATGGCAGAGAGGAATCTCATCCGCTGGGATGGGGATAACCAGGGTTCCTTGATCTGGACAGCAGCCAAACAGAACAGACGGATGGTCACACATCATGCATTTTGGGAATTAGGAAATGGAAAAACTGCCCTCTTTTGGCAGGACTCCTGGCACCAATGGCCCGCTCTGGGTGCTGAGGTATGGGCACATGACATTTGCAACCAAGCAACCCAAGCAATCCTAACTCTGGTAGCGGATTATTGGTAGAACAACCCTAGGGAGGATACCTGGCGATGTTGGAGAGTGGACAGGGATCACTTGGACCTGGATGCGCATGTCAACCTGGAACCCTTGAATGAAGAGCTAGCTAAATGGAAAATTCCCAGAATCGAGGGCGAAGACATCCTGCGATGGGGCTATGGCACATAGGGCACCTTCAGCATGAGAGAAGCCTATCGAATTCAAACCCGCACAGACCCCAGCCCGGCTTCAGAGATCTGGCAAAAAATTTGGAACCTCAAACATTGGCCGAAGGTAACTCTTTTTCTCTGGTTGGTCCTTCATTCAAGCATCTTAACTTGGGATAATCTACTCAAAAGAGGTTTCACAAGACCCTCTATTTTCATTCTTTGTGGAGACGCTGAAGAAACCATGAATCATCTCCTAAATATCTGCCCTTACTCTGCACAAATATGGGATCAAGCGGCAATCACTATGCGTATCTCAGATCGCCTAAGGAATAGCATCATTGAGACCCTTGAGAATTGGAGAGATGTGGCCTTCCATTCGCCCATCCTCAATCGCGTATGGCAGCTTCTTCCAGGCTTTATACTCTGGCAAATTTGGAAAGAGAGAAATCGAAGAATCTTCAGGGACCTCTCTCTTCCCTGGCAGCAATGTTGGCAACAATGCCGACACAGTATACTGGAAACTCTTTATCTTCAGACTTGGTCCAGGGCATATTTGGACTGTCCCTCTTCTGAACTCCCGATCCTCAGGCATTGGGCTCCTCCCCACCCCCCTCCAGCTCCTCCCCCACCCCCCTCTCTTGCCCTTCACAGCAACCCTTCACTTTGGTCTCCCCCCCCAGAAAACTTCGTCAAACTGAACTTTGATGGAGCCTCTAAAGGCAACCCTGGAGCAGCTGGCTATGGAGTGGTTCTTCGAAATCATTCCGGATGCATTCTTGCCATTGGAGCAGGCCCCCTTGGATATACCACAAACAAAACAACTAAACTATGGGGTTTGATAAAAGGCCTGCATTTGGCTGTTGATCACAATTTCACCAGGCTATTCGTCGAAGGGGACTCTCTACTCATCATAAGCCTGTTGCACAGACTAGTAAACGGAGCAAAGCCAGACAACATTTCGCCCAGCTGGAGACTTTCTCACGGCCTCCAGATTATTGCTGGACTACTGAATCCCAATCTAGTAATCATTCCCACACACGTCAGGAGAAAGGCAAACCAGATAGTAGATGAGCTGGCCAATCTGGGCGTAGCGTGGACTGGCTCAGACCTCCATTGCAACGCAGAGCAAGACCAGGATCACCCCATCTTCCAGCAATGTGTTCACAAAGCCAGCTTGGTGGATGTCCCCCCGGATGGGGTGATAGTGCGTGCTACGTGGTGATCGACCGAGGTGGGCAATAGCCACCAGGACACGGGGGCACGTGAAGGGCCCGTGCCACCCTCCTCCTAATTGATTAGACCTGCAACTCGACGCATCTGAGCATTAATGAAAGGTTTAATTCAGGCGTCCCTCCCCTCCGGTTTTTTTGTTATGGATGGGATGGCAGTATTGCATTTTTGTTATTGTCTACCTCCCGCAGAGCTTGCTCTGCTTTGGCAATGGTGTGATTCTGTTCTAAGTGTTTCTGAGCCCGAGCCCAGCCCTGATCATTCCTTAACCCTTCATCCTCGTTCTACGCACGATACTGCTTCTGTTCGCAGTGTGGGCCGAACCATGACTCATCCAAGGGGAAGACCACGACGGGGCTCGACCTGGAAGCCTCGACGCCCCTCCGTCTCCCCGTATGATTCACCCTCCATTACCTCCTCCTCCCAGCGCCACCCTGGACATCCTTCAACCTATTCTCGTGGCCGGTTAAATTCGCACTCTACTAGCAGAGCCCTGGCACCCAGAATATCTAGCCCCCCCCGGCGTCATGCACGCAGTCCCTCCGGCTTGACGTCCGACCCAGACTCCCACTCTCAGCATGCTTCTCGCGGGGCTGGACCTCTTCCCTGCGACCCTTTCACCAATATCTAGCTGTGGGACAGCATGACGACCCTCTATGATCTTGTTTTTTATATTCGCCAGGAAGTGGACGATCTCAACTTTCGGCTACAAGAAACCGGAGCCAAGGTGGACCTTTTTCTTCGGACTCTCTCCTCTCTGAAGAGCTCACTTATCTCTAGCTCGGATGAGGATTCTCCAATGGAGGAGCCGGTCGAGGCGAAGGATGAAGAGATAGATATTGTGCCAGAGGTAGCATCACGAGCAGCTCCGGGGGCAGCGACAGATGCCAATCAAGAAAGCGCAGGCGAGGCTATGGACGAAGTGGAACAGGAGAGAAGCGGGGCAGCTCAGCCAGGTGTCTAGATAGTTTAGTTTTGTTTTGTCGTATCACAGATGGTTATAAGCTTTTTGAGACTTAACCTTTCTCACCAGTATATGGGTGATATCGTTGTAATTTCTGTTTCAAACGCTAGTCAATAGTTCTGTTAAATTTTCACACTGCTTGGGTTCAAGGATTGGTTTCCCCTCTGTTGGGGCAGTCTTGCTCCTCAGCTTGGATATCTCTGTACTATGTCATAATACTCTGTCTCTAGAAGGCTCTTAATATATACTTTTCTTACTTACAAAAAAATATATATATTGCCCAATGTTCAAGTAATTTTAAAACCTTCTATTTATGAATAAATATAATAAAGTATTGTCTCAATAGTATACTCTCCATTGAAAATAAATATACTTTAAAAATTACAAATAATGATTAAAATATAAGGAACCCAACTATTTTAAAGAAAAAATAGAAAATATAATCCATAACATGATCAATATTAAACTTAAACTTATATAGGGTTGAAGCTAAATTTCCATAATCTAATAAACAACCTCACTCTATTCATAATCTAAAAATTACAAATAATGATTAAAATATAAGGAACCCAACTATTTTAAAGAAAAAATAGAAAATATAATCCATAACATGATCAATATTAAACTTAAACTTATATAGGGTTGAAGCTAAATTTCCATAATCTAATAAACAACCTCACTCTATTCATAATCTAAAACTTTTATTAGAAATAAATATGTATAGGGTTGAAGCTAAATTTCCATAATCTAATAAACAACCTCACACTATTCATAATCTAAAATCTTTTATTAAAAACTAAAACACATTTTATTAGATTAAAACAAATAGCAAATAAAAAACACATTCATTCAATAGTAAAATGACATTTTTGAAAAATAACTTTTATAAAATGACATTTTTGAAAAATAACTTTTTATATATACATAGGTTGAATTAAAAAGAAAACAAACATATTACATCAAACTTGCGATCATATCATGATTGAAAAAAAAATTAACACTTCTTATAAAATCGTGTTGGATGGATCTTAAAAGATGGCATTGAGGAGGTCTATTCCACCTAACAAAAAATCTAAAATGAACCCTAGTTGGAAAAAACTAGTTGGCCTCACCATTACTCGTAATTTTCTTGGCATGAGAAAATTTTACCATTGTTTAGATATTTTCTTAGGTTTCTATTATCAAATAAATGTACTCTTTCATTAAATCATGTATATAAAGGGTACTTTGTGATCATGAGCATTATATGATTAGTAAATGAAACAATGGAAATAACGAGCAAAATTTTTTCTCAATTATATTAATATATAATTTGTTTTTATAGCAAAAATTTCAGTGTCAAGATATCTACAACTTTCAATGTTCTTTCATCCTTCAAAACTGTAGAAGATCAAATAGAAGTATACATGATTCAAAAGTGAAAGGTCCAATGTAAACATAATGAAATTGCATAGGTTTTGTCTGTCTCTTTACTAAAGCATATGAGGCCTAAAAAAAAAAAGTAATTGTCAAGATTTTTGCCACTAAGATAGACAGATAAGTACTATAGGAGAATAAGTACTAAAAGAGATTAAGAATGAGAGAGGGACCCTCATGTCCATCAACCCAGTGATTGTATGTGATTTTTCCAGCTTGTTTATGGAAAGCGGACTTTGAAAGAAAATTAGCTTCCTTGTTGTGCTCTCAGTAGATATGGTTGAAGTTGATCTTCCTAAAGGTGGATTGTAGCTCTATGACTCTATCCTTCCAACCCAACAGAGAAATAACCTAATTTTTTCCCCTTCTATTCAACCAATCTATTATGATTCTGGAGTCCCCATAGATTTGTAGTACGTCAATGTTTAATCTAGTTGTAAGGTGGAGAGTAGCCTAGACTCCAAGTAATTCATCCCTGGTGTTGGTACTTGGACCACAATTGAAGGTCCACTTGTATTGATAATTTTTCATTATCCTTATCAAACCCCATGCTCCACTCTGGAGACCATTTGATTGCATTGCTCCATCAAACCAACCTATGGGCGTGCCTTCAGGAATGTGGATATTGACTTTATTTTTTATCACCTCTTTTGTTGGGGTTGTCCAGTTTGTAACCATACCAAGTGTTTTGTAGACAACTGCACTTACCGATGGATTCCCATTTTCAAATACTTTCCTATTTCTTTCCATCCAAACAAACCAACAAACCAGAGATGGAAGGGATACGTAGTTTATCTCCTTTTTAGTCCAGGTATCATAACAGGCAATTAAAGTGTTCCCTTCCTAGACAATATTTAACTTTTGTTTAATAATGATCCTATCCCAGACTTGTCTTGAGAAGGAACACTTAAAAAATAGATGCACCACTGTATATACATCCCTAGTGCACAGATGGAAGACACTGGGTCCTTCCCAGCCTTTCCTTTGCATTATGTCCCAAGTGTGAATTTTGTTTTCAATAAAAAGTCAGGTGAATAATCTAATTTTTTGGGCTATGTTCCAGGACCATAGTTGTCTTCTCCAGCCACCAATATTATGATGCCAAATAATGTTTGTGATTGTGTTGTAAACATTGTTGACTGAAAGAAATCCCAATTTGTCACCCCCTGTCCACATAAGCTCATCCTCTTTGACTTGTAGCTACACTCCAGATCCCGATAGCTCCTTACAAAAAACTTCCCACTTCAAGGCCAAGTCAGCTGGAAGATCGATCTCATCACTGGTTTTCCATCTGTCTGATAGAAACCCAATCCTAATGATGCCTCTGGCTTGGTAAAGATATCTAATGTTTTTTTAAATTTAATGAATTACTAAGTTGTGGAGATAAGTGAGAGGAATTCTCTAGTCCTAAGATATAGTCCTTGCCAAGGATAATAGAGTGTCCTAACCCCGGATTCCAACTCAGCCAGTGGGTGATCAGATTAACCGATTTTATCAGGTTTCTCCAAGTCTGTGAGGCCGCTCTCACTTTAGTAGAAACATTTCTAAACTAGGTGGCCACCAAACAGTGGGGGAGATATTTGTCTTTTATTGCCAAGTGCCAAATCCCTTCTTTTTTCAACACACGCCAGAGGGAATTTGTAGCAAGAGCTTTGTTAAAAAGAAAGATATTTCTAATCGCCCAACCTCCCTTTTATTTAGGTTTGGCTAATGAATCCCAACTGCAAAGGTGTAGACGTGAATTATCAATACAACCCAACCAGAGAAAGTTGTAGGTTAATTTTCTAAGCTTGTCTAAAAGTGAGACTAGTATGGCTGCTAGTGCCATCCAGTAAACCGACTAACCTTCTAAAACTGCTTTGATGAGTGTGAAAAGTCCTCCTAATGAGATCCATATGTTGCACCATTGACCAATTATTTTATGAACCTTTGCGACAAGCCAGTTCCAATCTGATTCCTTATAAGATTCATCTTTTATATAATAAACAAGTTACTTAAAACCATCAGAACGATTCACGAAGTTTTAAGGGGAGAGTTCCTTAAGAAGTTCCAGGGATTTCTCTTGTAATCTAGCATAGTGGAAGGTTGACTTTGTCCAGTTTATCATCAATCCCGAAGCACTATAGAAGGTGATCAAAATGTCTTTTGTTTCTTTCCATTCCTATAATGAGTCATTTGTCATAATTAAAACACCATCAATGAAAAAAAGGTGTAAAATCTTAAAGATCCTGGAAACCTTCACCCCTGTCAGCTTCCCTTCTGCTTGCCATTTTTTAGTTGCAGGCTTAGACCTTCCATGACCAGAATGAACAGTAGAGGAGAGAGCGAGCATGTAAGATTCCCAATTAAATTGATGAATAAATCTGCATATCTTCTTTGGGAAATGTCATCAAACAGTTAGATGTCAGACTTAGTTTTCCTTGTCAAATGGAATCTTCCGGCCATGCCGAATCATGGAAGGTTTATGTGGTGTTCAGGGAGTCTTTTGAAGAGTTTTCTACTTCCTTATAACTCCCTCAAGTTCTACTGTTATATCTAAATGAGTTCTGGTATATCCATATTAGCATTTCTCATTGAATCATTATGTCAAACAGTTTGTGTGCTCTTGCTATACATTGCATTTATACCTATATTTATGATGTTTTTGATTGTTTAAGACAACATATAATTTTTCATGAATACACAAGAATCCATCATAAGGAAGACACTAAGAGATAAATCAAGAATGCGCCAAAATACCTTTATAATCCTTTACTTAATTTATATAATAGAAGAGTGACTGCCAAGGTAATTTCCATAAATGAACACAAAGATATGATGGTTGTATTGGATTGCTGAAATGGCTCCCAAGAAAATAAAACAAACAACATTAACCCCTCCAAGATAACCCATGAGTTGGTTGTTCCGAACAATGAATTTTTTCACACGAACTAAGGGTTCCAGGATGAGGATTAGTGCCCTTGTCTCATACCCACGATTTGTTGATATATCTTCGTGTAGGTTTCTCTAAAATTGTTGATATGAATGGCATGTAAATGACTGCCACATACGTCACCAAAATCAACAATTAATTCCCATCAAACAATATGACTAAGATGCAATAGAAATCGACCCTTTCCTTAAGCAAAGAGGTTTGTCCACACAGAAAATCGATGCAGCAATAACACAAGTCGGTTATGGCAATAGAGTTTCTCCCAAGCAGTGGTATTTTTGGTCCCTAGCTGCAGAATGCGCCCAACAAACAAGTATCACTATACAGCCTCAAAGGGAAGCACCCAACCTCAAAGAAATGTGCCTAGAAGTTGTGGAAAACTCAACCACCAACACCAAAAACGCAGCCACACTCTCAACTCGCCCTTCTCAAGGAAAATATGCCCCAATACATGAAACCCAGCTACCAAATGATGAAATACTTAGCCACATTGAAGAACAATGAAGAACAGTGAAGAGATCAAAGTGATATCTTCCCACAAAGTGACTAGCTAGGGTGTATCGTTGCAACACCAAAACCAATCCTAGGGTTTGTCACCAAAACCCTCAAAACCCCAAGCTCTAAGAGCTCTCCAAGCCAAGAGGATGAATACAAAATAATCAATCAACATAAATCAGATAATAGAGGCCCCTATCTCTCCTTTATACCCCCTTGTTCACCTTTTCTCTCCAAGTGATGTTTTCTTTATTTTATTATTCCTTGATTAAATCACTTAATTAATTAATTAACCATTTTAACTCTAAAAAGTGATTTATCCATCCTTATGGCTTCTTTGGCCACTGAAAGTCACTTCTCATCATCTTATCCTGCAGTGCTCTTCCTCTCGATTCCAATGAGTTATTACACTAAGATGTTTCTCCAAGTAATATGCCCATTATGACCTTCTTAGTGAATTTAATTAAAATATGACCCATAATAACTCAAAATTAAGGAAATCGTCAAAATAAAATGGAACCAAAGCCAAGTTGTGTGGAATGGATCTTGATTATGAAATATGATGAACGATGCAAGTCAGGCCCAATAAAACCCCTCAATATCTCTCGAACTCACTGTCACCCCTATCTGACTACTCTGTTAGGCATAACACTTTGTAATGTAATAATGTCCCAAAATGGGGACATTACAGTCCTCCCTGCCGGAATATTTCTTGTCCTCAAGCAATAACTGAATCCAACTACATATGATACCGGGGTCCCATATCCACCTATGTGACACAAGGTAGAATCCCCTCAAGATGTGGCCTCTCCAAGTGATTACCACGCATGACACCCACATGGTCCTGATGAGTAGAATGATCAATGGCCAATAAATCTCAATCAACTCCCCGAGAAACCACTCTACTTGAAACTCAACTCCATCAAACATTGAACTACCAAGCACTCCAATCCCTAGATCCCATATCAGAATGTGAATTGCAATGCCTCATGAAATATAGTCATGTTACATATCAATACCATGGGTATCCTGTAAATAACACACGGTCTCAACCCAAAATGAGTATATCCTCCAAGACTGTACCAACCCCAACACGAACTCCACTGACTGAGCATATTGCTTCCATAGCGAGGTACTACAAGACCTCAACAAATCACCAACAAGTGATGTGCTCCTCCCAATATTGAATCTCACTGGAAAGCCAAAGTGACTTCCCCCTGCAAAGATACACTCGTGTTGGCAGCCAACTCACTTTTTCCTATCGTCTATAAGCTGCCTACACCTATGTTTTGCAAACATCAATTTTTTTGTCGCAATTTCCAAATTAACTTCATTTTCATTTTTTGCGACATTTACACACTTGTTTTCGTTTTGTTTTCACGACTGTAAGCGTGAAAACTGAATCTTTCAAAGTCACATTTCGATCATTATCTGAACTGTGGATATTTCTTTTGTCATTATGCCTATTACGCTTACCTCTTATTAATCATTATACGATTGGCAAAATCCTCTAATCGGTTCTCATACTTTGATTGATTGTATAACTTGGTTTTATTGAGTTTGTAAGGCATTGAGCATTTGGATTTGCATTTTATGACTTGCCTGATCATTGATTATATGAAAATGCATAGGGGTTATGATTTATTTTGTTTATATATATATGATATAATCCTTATGTTAATCTTTTTATAACTTTTGGCTTGTCAACTATATGAATACCGTTTGGCACCTCGGTTAAACTTTTGATTATATACATTGGCGCATAATTGATTTTGGGTTTTGAATTACATGTCGGATGTTTGAACATTATGGTATAACACTTGCACGCATTGGTATACACCTTTGATTTTATTGGTTGTACACATGACTTAATGGTTGAACTATTATTATGGAGTGAACAACTTTGAAAATTGGCGGTTGTACTTGGATAATCAATTTTTTGCATGGCAGACTCCACCACCTTCGCATGCTCGCATTAATGCTTACCCCTTTTGCTCGTTCATTGCTGTTAGCTCGGGTAGCTCTGCTCCTGTATATGTTGGTGAATTCAAACCCTTCCCTTACCATGTGTTCAGCTCCATGGTACCAGTCGTGCGAGTTGAACCCAATGACAGTCAAGCCCTGTTAATGTTTGACAATGCCCGCCAATATTTGGAAGACAATGGATGGCTTACCTTCGTGAAACGTTTTGAGGGTTTTAACCTTTGTATAGCACGACAGTTTGCCATGACCTTCGATGGTTGTTGAGCCAAGGTAGGCGATATACAGTTAGAGACCGATGAACAGTTTATCCGCTCAGCCACGGGGTTACCTACCTCGGGACAGTGTTGGTTTAAGAATTGCAAGGTCAAGGAAGTGCCATGGACATTGTTGTTTCAATTGCGCAAAGTCACCTCTTGTGACAGAGGTATGCCCATATCTATGCTCAAACAACGATGGCATGACTTGTTAATGATACTTAAGCAGTTCGTGACCTATGAAGGTCGATACGGGCTTGTGTTCCTCTACCACCTACGTCTCCTTATGATTTTTATAGGGTATCCTCTAAACATGCCTTTCTACTTTCATCGGAGCTTGTATAAGATGTCAAAAAAGTTTAAGAGGCACAAGGTTGACAACAACTTGTTTCATCATGGGCTTATTAAGCTCATCATTTTTTATCATTTGATTTTGTATGGTGATAGTTGGAAGGCTTCCATTGCCCGTAATGGATTTGAGGACACCGACCCTGTACAGGTTGATAAACCTGTGGTGATTGAAACCAAGCCCGAACCGTCTGTACCCTTACACCTCCTACTGCCTAAACCCTCGACCGACCCTCCTATCGACTTACCCGACACTATGACTAAGGGTGTAGAGGCCATTAAGAAGCCTATGAGAAAAAATCCCAAGCCAAACCTGACCACAAATGAAAAAGGGAAAAGGAATGCCCGACTCATTTCAAGAATGGCCAAAAACAAACCGAAACCCTCTGTCGAGTCTAACCCTGTCATTCTGACCGAGGATTCTGATTTTGATGTGGAACAATTTCTAGCCAGCGAATACCCCTACTCGCAAGGTTTATGTGCCGAACCCCCTTATGATTTTGTATCAAACCTACCCCCCTTCCTAAAGGACAACCCTAATTACCCAGGTATTAAATTATCTCGTGAAACCCTCGATCATTTGTCCAAACCCTCGAAACCCACACAGTCACCCTGTGACCAATGAAATTCATGGTTAGAGCGATATTATATTGATGTTCCTATACTCCAATCAAAGATTCAATCTTTGGAAGACCAAATTGCACTGCTAACCAGTCAAAAGGCCAAGCTCCAAGCAGTGGATAAGAAACAAAAGACAACCGGCTCCATCCTATTCAAAAACGTGGAATCAACCATGGCTGTTGTAAATTCCAAGCTGGCATAATCAAGCAGCCTCGTCGCTACACAGGTATGGTTTTGACATCGTTTTGTTTTGTAAATGATCTAGTTTGCTATAATGATTTGTATTCAGGTTTTAAATAGTTTGATCACTTATCCAAATGCCTCTATCATTCGATGATCATCCTGTACATGGCTTCGTTTTGATAAAAATAGAAGGAATTCTGATATATGATTTGCTCAGAGATTTTTATTTGGATTGGAATGGTTATTCATTTGGATTTCATTTGCTAAGTTTGTCTGAGTGAAATAATGAAAGTAATGGTGTGTTTTCAATTCAATTCGTTTTGTGCCCACTCCCAACAGGAAGTTTTTATACTTAATTTAGATTACGATTTTGATCTGATTCGATCTCGTTATCATTTGGATGCTATGATTGGTAAATGTCTTCGGGAGGATATTTGTTACGATGTTGTGTCATGTGATGTTCTATATTTGATTGTTTCCAGGTTAAGGATAATGACTCTGTTTCTTTGATGAAAACAATACGCTCAAATAACATTCGCGCCCGAATCGGGAAATGAATCCGAATCATAACAACTATATGAAAACCTTAGACAATCGATTCGCTCTTATTTGGCAAGTTTGTACTATAAGTCGAGTTCAGATTATAATTGATGCTCTATATTTTAGATTTGTGAAATGAATTGGTCAAACCTTGTTATGACTCGTTTGATTGAAACGATTGTCATCGAAGTTAAACGATCGAAATCTATAACAAACTTTGTTTGATTGATCCTGTTACGATTTTGGTTATGTGTCGGTTATGGTTTGAATTCGTTCACAGCCTAAATCGCCTGCTATACAGTTATCGTGATTTGAAAATAATCCTGTTGATAAGACAATTGTAATGAAGTGTTTGCGATTTGTTTCGTTTTCAATTGAATATTAAAATGATTTCTTAACTAATGGATTCAATTTATTGAGGAACGATTACAGTGATGTTTCACATGATTTCATTTACCCGACTTATGATAATGATCGAAACAGAGTATTTCTATCTTTGTATTCGATTGAATGATGCGGATCCTGTTGGATCAGTTATTTCAAACTGAATGATTCATTTTCAGATATTTCTTGGATGATGATTAAATTCAATTCTTTAAAAAGGATTTGAATTAATCTCAATGCTGATTCTATATCTTTATTTAGAGTAGCTACATAATCAGATGATTCTGTAGCTAGTCTATAGAATTTAATTTTTATCATTTTATTAATAAAAGAGTATTCTAACTTGTCTATTTTGGATCCTTTTCAGGTGAATTCGAATTGCATGGGATTTGATCGACAGTTTAGAGGATATTTAGATGCTCTAGTTTCATTTTAGTTTCCTAGTTTAGTTGATCTTGGGAATATCTTCCCAGATTATGTAAACAGTTTGATAACTTCCACAGGGAGGTTTTACCCTGTGGAAAAACTTATAAATACTTATTATTTTTGTAATAAGATGATCCTCATTCGTGGGAGAACAAGGATATGGAATTCTAATGCAAACTGAGACATAAGTTGATGTTCTGCTACAGCTTTAGCTTTTCATAATATCAATCTTTTGTTTCATGTTTATGTTTATCAATTTGCACTTGATTAGTGACTACTTTAGCTATCATAGTCCTTTGCAAAATGATATGGTTGAATTAATGTGATCCATGTCTGTTTTCTTTCACTAATTTTAAGAGTACAACAATTACTTAGTTCATCTTATGAATGACAGATTTCTCTTCTTCATCAACTGAACTATTATCTATAGATCTCTGCATACAGGTTTATCTATTGTAGAGATTTATAAATTATAAGATTGTTGTTACTTTTATGTCTTGTTTGTCCTGTATTCAACTTGTAGAGCATCACAGCGTATCGTTTACGAGAAGCTCCTGGATTATTCGGTGCGGGTTTCCTCCCTCCGATCTGCTTGAACAGTCATCATACATAGGAGAAATCTGGAGCGTTTCCAGGTGAGTTTGTTGTTTATTTGTTTAGTATATGTGTTAGTATTTTAGTTAGATATATGTGAAGTTAGTATATTAGTTGTTTAGTTTTAGTAAGTTTTATTTATTGTTCATAAAATCATAAAATCAACAAAAATATCTTTCTCTGTCTTAGGGCAGAATGCAAATGAGTTTTCCAGGTTTTATTTAAATCTGTATTTTGTGGATATTGTATATTTTGTGAATAAGTTATATTTCAGTTAGTAGTTAGAGTTAGTATAGTATTAGTTAGTAGTTTGTATATATAGAAATAGTAGATTAGTTAGCTTGTTTAATAGTTAGTTTTAATTAGATTAGTTAGTTTATATTAGTTATCTCTTTGGTTTTCTTAGGACCTTAGATCGGCTAACGGAGCCGCTAAACCCGTCAGGGTGGTTCATCCCAAACGGCTTGGGTTATTAGACAACCCCGGACCGGTTCCACTCTCTCAATTGATGGACGGTCAATTTCTCCCATGAACAAATGGCGCTGGAAGGAGGGCCGACTGACAAGATGGCCTTGTAGGAGCCTTTATTTTAAGTGTATTCAATTTCCCGCATGGCTCCCCAAATCACTGTGTTGGAACATGCTTTCAACTTCTCATTACCTGATGTTCCCAACGAGACAGTCTTTCGCTTGTCCAAACTCACCTTTGATGGTGAAGGCAAATTATTTGCTAAAGACCACCTTAACAAGTTTTGGTGCAAATGCATCAAACATGACATCTCAGATTTAGGAGTTTTATGCAGACTTTTTTCTTTTACTTTTAGAGGTTGGATCAAACATTGGTTTGAATCCTTTCCAGCATGTCACATTTTTGATTGGTTTCAATTTGTAGATGAGTTTCTAGATGATTTTGAAATTTATGATTTTGATCAATTATGTGAAGAATTTCATACTTCGCTAATCAACGACGATTCATCTTCAAAACACTTTTTGACAAGAGTCTATCATATCCTCTGTAAATTTAATCTCGATGACATGTCACTGGCATTAAATCTCTTCTATGATGCTTCCATCCCTTCCATTTAGTCATGTTCAATCACGAATGAAGAACCAATTGCAAATCCTATCACTCAAATACAAGAACAATTCTCTTCGCAAGAAGAGAAGGATCCTTCCGACAATGTTGAACAAGCCAGGGAGGTAGAATCTATTGATCAGGCTCTTATTGACAACCAAATTAGTTTTTCCTTTGAATCATTGTATTTTCAGTCTAAGACTAGTATGGAAGAAGATTCATTTCTGGCTCAAAGTGAATACCTTCATTCTTGTAACTCATGCTCTAATCAACGTTTAAAATCAGTCATTGAAGAACACTTAAGCAACGACAATCTTCTTGAATGTTCTAGTACTCCCATGAAACTGATTAGAGAAGAAGTTATGCAACTAGAAGAAGAAACCTTAAACCTTCATCCTCAAAATGCACTTTGTTCACAGGAAAGACTAGATGCTTGTCACATAAATTTTGAATT
>ML788742.1:550011-580562 GCA_009831015.1 Picea engelmannii | reverse complement strand
ATCCTCCTATGAGAAGTTTCCCATTGATATATTCATTTCATCAAAGTCATGGTTTGCATCCCCATTTTTGTGACAGGATCTTAGAGTGGCTTGAATATTCATATATGAAAAAATTTCATAATAAAGACAAAGTTGTGCTTGCTATCTTTTTACCTAAGAATCTTGGAAGTAGGTGTGACATATTTCTTTTAGATCCTCCATGTGAAGAAATTAATGAGTACTTAGAGAACTGTCAAAAGGATGGGGCGTTTCAGCCTTGGCTGATGGTTATTCCATTTCCTCATAATCCTGACAAGTTTTTCAAAACTACTTACACTCACCCATGCCATTATGACCCTTATCTTGACAAGATTGTGTAATGGCTGGAGGATTCATACAACAAGAATATTAAAGGAAATGGTAAGATCATGCTTACTTTGTTTCTAGATGTTGATTATGAAGGTAAGCGTGATATGTTTCTGTCAGTTGTTGATATAATACCATTCTTATTAGTAACACTTGATCTTGTTTTCATTGCAGGATTAGAGTTACTTCGATGGCTACATTGGAAACATGACTTCACATAGTATCCTGATGTGTTTAATAGTTAGGGTAGGAATAGGTTTTATTTCAGTTTGATTTCTCACTATTTCTCTTTTTAATAATGCAGTCCTGAACGCAAGTGGGCGTACCACCAGAACCATAATACGGTTGTTGTCAGGGAAGTCCTCTTAATCCTTTTTCTCTTTACTTCTAGTTGAACATTTATTTTCAAAAACACGGTATTGTCATAAAAATCCTAAATGGAAAGTAAAGAGATAAATGAATCTGAATCAACCCTGACCCAAGGTACCATGAGTAGGACTGCTTTCCCATCAAATAGGATTTTTCTACTTTTCAGTTTCCCAAGGGATTTGTTGCATGAGGTTTTCAGATGCACCTTCTTTGCATATTTGTTTTTTGTTTTTGTTGTTTGGATTTCTTTGCTTTCCAATTTTTTCTTCGTTGGTGTGTTTTGATTTCTCCCTTATGCTTACTAGTTTTTGCTGTTGAAATACACATACCTGAATTTTTGAACTGTTCAAACAAGGAAAACAGAAAATCCTTTCTCTGAAATAACTGCTGAGAAATTGTATAAACATCAATTATATACTTCTGGAATTTACATCTGTGTTGGCAAAGACTATTGTTTGAAAGAAGTTAGCTGATTTCGATCTCTGAGTAAAGCCTGTCATGATCATCTATTATCTTTTTACGTTGTCCCTATTCCTTAAGGGAATGACTCAAAAGATGTCTCCCTGCCTTAGGAAGTTGTTTATGTAGATGAAACATCTCTGGATCTTAATAAAGAACAGTTCTAGAAAAATTATGTTGAGGTCTAAAAAAAATATGTTAAAATATCATGATTTTCAGCGTCACCCTGCTCAGCTATATATCTATGAAAAATAAAATAAAAATTATTAATAAGAGCTGTGGGAAATGCTTGTAAACCCACTGGGATGTTGAACAGGTCTACTGGCAGCAGGTAAATGCAAGCGTGGCGCCAAGACAACTTCGCCGGGGTACTGAACAGGCCCGTTGGTAGCGAAGCAATGTCGGGTACACGAAAATCTGCAAAAAATATAAGAAACCTCTTTAATGTCCTTTATTCTGATATAGAACTTCTTGACAAGATACAGATGTCAGAGTGGGTTAAATGGAAACCCTGTCGAGGATATGGACGCATGTTGGTAGCAGTGGCCATGCCAACAGTATTGGAGATTTTATCTTTAATATCGTGACTTACTAATCTTAAGATTGTTATTAGTTTTCATCTTTTGAAACACTGCTGGAAAAGATGGTTAATGATGATGTTTGTACGATTTTCTGGTTGTTATTTTTGAGTTGAAATTATCTTTGTTGTCTTAATCTGAATTGGTACCTTTTGCAGAGATAACTGCTTCTACCAGTGTGTCGGCATTGTTGGCAGCCAACTCACTTTTTCCTATCGTCTATAAGCTACCTACACCTATGTTTTGCAAACATCAATTTTTTTGTCGCAATTTCCAAATTAACGTCATTTTCATTTTTTGCGACATTTACACACTTGTTTTCGTTTTGTTTTCACGACTGTAAGCGTGAAAACTGAATCTTTCAAAGTCACATTTCGATCATTATCTGAACTATGGATATTTCTTTTGTCATTATGCCTATTGCGCTTACCTCTTATTAATCATTATATGATTGGCAAAATCCTCTAATCGGTTCTCATACTTTGATTGGTTGTATAACTTGGTTTTATTGAGTTTGTAAGGCATTGAGCATTTGGATTTGCATTTTATGACTTGCCTGATCATTGATTATATGAAAATGCATAGGGGTTATGATTTATTTTGTTTATATATATATGATATAATCCTTATGTTAATATTTTTATAACTTTTGGCTTGTCAACTATATGAATACCGTTTGGCACCTCGGTTAAACTTTTTATTATATACATTGGCGCATAGTTGATTTTCGGTTTTGAATTACATGTCGGATGTTTGAACATTATGGTATAACACTTGCGCGCATTGGTATACACCTTTGATTTTATTGGTTGTACACATGACTTAATGGTTGAACTATTATTATGGAGTGAACAGCTATGAAAATTGGTGGTTGTACTTGGATAATCAATTTTTTGCATGGCAGACTCCACCACCTTCGCATGCTCGCATTAATGATTATCCCTTTTGCTCGTTCATTGCTATTAGCTCAGGTAGCTCTGCTCATGTATGTGTTGGTGAATTCAAACCCTTCCCTTACCATGTGTTCAACTCCATGGCACCAGTCGTGCGAGTTGAACCCAATGGCAGTCAAGCCCTATTAATGTTTGACAATGCCCGCCAAGATTTGGAAGACAATGGATGGCTTACCTTTGTGAAATGTTTTGAGGGTTTTAACCTTTTTATAGCACGACAGTTTTCCATGACCTTCGATGGATGTCGAGCGAAGGTAGGCGATATATAGTTAGAGACCGATGAACAGTTTATCAGCTCAACCACGGGGTTACCTGCCTCGGGACAACGTTGGTTTAAGAATTGCAAGGTCAAGGAAGTGGCATGGACATTGTTGTTTCAATCATGCAAAGTCACCTCTTGTGATAGAGGTATGCCCATATCTATGCTCAAACAACGATGGCACGACTTATTAATGATACTTAAGCAGTTCGTGACTTGTGAAGGTCGATACGGGCTTGTGTTCCTTTACCACCTGCGTCTCCTTATGATTTTTATAGGGTATCCTCTAAACATGCCTTTCTACTTTCATCGGAGCTTGTATAAGATGTCAAAAAAGTTTAAGAGGCACAAGGCTGACAACAACCTGTTTCATCATGGGCTTATTAAGCTCATCGTTGTTTATCATTTGAGTTTGTATGGTGATAGTTGGAAGGCTTTCATCGCCCGTAATGGCTTTGAGGACACCGACCCTGTACAGGTTGATAAACCTGTGGTGATTGAAACCAAGCCCGAATCGTTTGTACCCTTACACCTCCTACTGCCTAAACCCTTGACCGACTCTCCTATCGACTTACCCGACACTGTGACTAAGGGTGTAGAGGCCATTAAGAAGCCTATGAGCAAAAATCCCAAGCCGAGCCTGACCACAAATTCAAAAGGGAAAAGGAATGCCCAGCTCATTTCGAGAATGACCAGAAACAAACCGAAACCCTCTGCCGAGTCTAACCCTGTCATTCTGAGCGAGGATTCTGAATCTGATGTGGAACGATTTCTAGCCAGCGAATACCCCTACTCGCAAGGTTTATGTGCCGAACCCCCTTATGATTTTGTATCAAACCTCCCCCCCTGCCTAAAGGATGACCCTAATTATCCAGGTATTAAATTATCTCATGAAACCCTCGGTCATTTGTCCAAACCCTCGAAACCCACACAGTCACCCAATGACCAATGCAATTCATGGTTAGAGCGATATTATATTGATGTTCCTATACTCCAATCAAAGATTCAATCTTTGGAAGACCAGATTGCACTGCTAACCAGTCAAAAGGCCAAGCTCCAAGCAGTGGATAAGAAACAAAAGACAACCGGCTCCATCCTGTTCAAAAACGTGGAATCAGCCACGACTGTTGTAAATTCCAAGCTGGCATAATCAAGCAGCCTCGTCGCTACACAGGTATGGTTTTGACATCGTTTTGTTTTGTAAATTATCTAGTTTTCTATAATGATTTGTATTCAGCTTTTAAATAGTTTGATCACTTATCCAAATGCCTCTATCATTCGGTGATCATCTTGTACATGGCTTCGTTTGGATAAAAATAGAAGGAATTCTGATATATGATTTGCTCATAGATTTTTATTTGGATTGGAATGGTTATTCGTTTGGATTTCATTTGCTAAGTTTGTTTGAGTGAAATAACGAAAGTAATGGTGTGTTTTCAATTCAATTCGTTTTGCGCCCACTCCCAACAGGAAGTTTTTATGCTTAATTTAGATTACGATTTTGATCTGATTCGATCTCATTATCATTTGGATGCTATGATTGGTAAATGTCTTCGGGAGGATATTTGTTACGATGATGTGTCATGTGATGTTCTATATTTGATTGTTTCAAGGTTAAGGATAATCACTTTGTTTCTTTGATGAAAACAATACGCTCAAATAACATTCACGCCTGAATCGGGAAATGAATCCGAATCATAACAACTATATGAAAACCTTAGCCAATCGATTCGCTCTTATTTGGAAAGTTTGTACTATAAGTCGAGTTCAGATTATAATTGATGCTCTGTATTTTAGATTTGTGAAATGAATTGGTCAAACCCTGTTATGACTCGTTTGATTGAAACGATTGTCATCGAAGTTGAACGATCGAAATCTATAACAAACTCTATTTGATTGATCATGTTACGATTTTGGTTATGTGTCGGTTATGGTTTGAATTCGTTCACAGCGTAAATCGCCTGCTATACAGTTATCGTGATTTGAAAATAATCCTGTTGATAAGACAATTGTAACGAAGTGTTTGTGATTTGTTTCGTTTTCAATTGAGTATTAAAATGATTTCTTAACTAATGGATTCAATTTATTGAGGAACGATTACAGTGATGTTTCACATGATTTCATTTACCCGACTTATGATAATGATTGAAACAGAGTATTTCTATCTTTGTATTCGATTGAATGATGTGGATCCTATTGGATCAATTATTTCAAACTGAATGATTCGTTTACAGATATTTCTTGGATGATGATTAAATTCAATTCTTTAAAAAAGATTTGAATTAATCTCAATGTTGATTATGTATCTTTATTTAGACTAGCTACAGAATCAGATGATTCTGTATCTAGTCTATAGAATTTAATTTTTATCATTTTATTAATAAAAGAGTCTTATAACTTGTCTATTTTGGATCCTTTTCAGGTGAATTCGAATTGCATGGGATTTGATGGATAGTTTAGAGGATATTTAGATGCTCTAGTTTCATTTTAGTTTCCTAGTTTAGTTGATCTTGGGAATATCTTCCCAGATTATGTAAACAGTTTGATAACTTCCACAAGGAGGTTTTACCCTGTGTAAAAACTTATAAATACTTATTATTTTTGTAATAAGATGATCCTCATTCGTGGGAGAACAAGGATATGGAATTCTAATCCAAACTGAGACATAAGTTGATGTTCTGCTACAACTTTAGCTTTTCATAATATCAATCTTTTGTTTCATGTTTATGTTTATCAATTTGCACTTGATTAGTGACTACTTTAGCTATCATAGTCCTTTGCAAAATGATATGGTTGAATTAATGTGATCCATGTCTGTTTTCTTTCACTAATTTTAAGAGTACAACAATTACTTAGTTCAGCTTATGAATGACAGATTTCTCTTCTTCATCAACTGAACTATTATCTATAGATCTCTGCATACAGGTTTATCTATTGTAGAGATTTATAAATTATAAGATTGTTGTTACTTTTATGTCTTGTTTGTCCTGTATTCAACTTGTAGAGCATCGCAGCGTATCGTTTACGAGAATCTCCTGGATTATTCGGTGCAGGTTTCCTCCCTCCGATCTGCTTGAACAATCATCATACACAGGACAAATCTGGAGCGTTTCCAGGTTAGTTTGTTGTTTATTTGTTTAGTATATTTGTTAGTATTTTAGTTAGATATATGTGAAGTTAGTATATTATTTGTTTAGTTTTAGTAAGTTTTATTTCTTGTTCATAAAATCATAAAATCAACAAAAATATCTTTCTCTGTCTTAGGGTAGAATGCAAATGAGTTTTCCAGGTTTTATTTAAATCTGTATTTTGTGGATATTGTATATTTTGTGAATAAGTTATATTTCAGTTAGTAGTTAGAGTTAGTATAGTATTAGTTAGTAGTTTGTATATATATAAATAGTAGATTAGTTAGTTTGTTTAATAGTTAGTTTTAATTAGATTAGTTAGTTTAGATTAGTTCTCTCTTTGGTTTTATTAGGACCTTAGATCGGCTAACGGAGCCACTAAACCCGTTAGGGTGGTTCATCCCAAACGGCTTGGGTTATTAGACAACCTCGGACTGGTTCCACTCTCTCAGTTGACGGACGGTCAATTTCGCCTGTCAACAACTCGTCTCCATCAGTCAATAAAATTTCCATCCCTGTAATCCCAGGGTCCCATGCTAGTCTCTGATAGGGACCATCATGTTGACGATGCAGTACTCTGATCATGATTGTCTGCTCAAAGTGTTCATAATGGATCCTCCACTCATGGATCCTCATAAGATGAAGCAAACTACTGACCAAATGGAATCTTGGATCCAATGTCAAATTTGGAAGTCCATCACTTCCAATCCCCACTAGCTGCTAATGTGCCATACTGGTAGCTGTTCAAATCCCTCCATCCTCATTCCAATGAGAATATGAATGTGTATCAACC
Organism: Picea engelmannii; assembly: GCA_009831015.1. NCBI lineage: Eukaryota > Viridiplantae > Streptophyta > Pinopsida > Pinales > Pinaceae > Picea > Picea engelmannii. The sequence continues at coordinate 573,678 of ML788742.1, read as the reverse complement.
TTTTATATATTATGTATCTCATGGCCTAAGATACTGTCTGTCACACCCAAGGCCTCAACTGTTTGTATCTGATGATCTATCCTTATCATGTTGTATGCAATAAAGACACTCCTGTCAGGTGGTCTCATCCTACAAAATCTCCATGTCCCCTGCCACTGTCTATATCCCCCTGTGTTGCTATCAATGATGAAGGTATCAAGAAAGGATATCATAAATATTTCCATCCAACTGTAGGACTGGAAAGTATCATATGCTTTGGTCAATCCTAAGGACTTGACCAAAATCTCGTCCATTGGCACCCATGGTAAATAACCGCCTATACTTATCACTGAACAACAACTAGCGGGTACAACATTAGGTATATCCACAATCTGTGACTCAGTCACTCTCCATCCATCATCATTATTGTTGCTACTGTGAAGGTGATATCTCAGATCTGTATACTACTTCAAGGAAGAGGAATCACCATGCTCTACGAAGTACATCTTCTCACTGGAATCCAGTGCGTCCTCATGAATCCCACTGTACACCTCTGTATGTCTCTGGGAACTACCACTCATCACTGTATGTCCCTGCATACTCATGTAATCTTCGATATACTCCTTCAACCTTATGGATCCTGGGTGTACTATTGGGTCAACCTCTATATGAAGGTCAGTCAATCCTTGAGCACAAATGGAAGTTTCCTCATAAATGCCCCTGGCTCTGGAATCCCCATGAGCATCTGTATGACCAACTGTCTCAAAACCCCTCATGAAGAGTGGTCCCTGTGACTCATGGACATCCTCCTGCATCTCCTGATCATATCTCTCCATACTCATTAGTGATCCTAGGTACTCCTCATGCTCCTCCATCAACTGGTGCTCTACTGCTAAACCACCAACATCCTCTAGCAATGTGGCTAAATGATATGTCATACTCTCTACTGAGATATATGTAGTGGATCTCTGCCTAGTCTCCTCAAGGATCTCCTCTAATTTGGATCATGTTTCTTGAAGGGATATCTATGTGCCTTCCAAGAATCTCCATGTGCTCACCAAATCATGAGTGATTCGGTCCACCTCAACCTATTTCTCCCTCAGTTCCCTGTGATACATATCACCAACCTCCATTAGGTAATCCCTATCCATCGACTATTGTTGGTAGTCATCCCTCATCACAGTCACTCTCTCCCTGAGCGTATGGAAGTCATCAATGACAAGTCCCCCATCTGAAATAACATGTGCCATCGGGGCCCTCCAACAATAATATGCCACCAGTGCATGTGAAGTATCAAAGTGTCCCATAGCTATTGTGATCATATCCTCACTAACCTTCAACTGCATTGCCAAATGGTGTGGCTCTCCATAAGATTTCTCCCCTGTATCCACTATGCTACTCTGGTCCTCAATAATGTGCACCTCCCGCAAAATAATATCGATCTCCAAAGGTGACTCGTCCAGTGTCAATGCCTCATCATAATTAGTTGTACTCACACCCAGATCATCACAAGCCTATGTACAGGATGAAGATGTCAACTCCTCCTCATCCATTGTCCTGCTATTAGCCTGTTCATCCCACGTGCTAGTATCACCAGATGATATAGTCACATATGGATGAAGCTTATTTGCACACTACTCCACTACATTCATAACAAGTCTACGTCTAGCCGAAGAAACCTCCTCCTTTTCTTTGCCCAAGGAATCTAGTATAATTGATACCAACCACTCTAGAATATCATCACTCTCATCCAAAATACAAGTCATAATGGCTTTCATAGATGTTAACACATTTTCTGGATGATCTCCACTGACAACAAAGAGGAAAATGTGAAACATCTCAAGGATCAATTCAACACAACCAATTTCTAGAATCAAAACACATGACTCAATCTTGGCCATTATTTCCATAATGATAACCCTCTCTCCAAATAAGGGAATAGCTATATCATCCAACCCTTTAAAAATAGTAATAATAAGCTGGAAGGTGTCTCTCAACACATCATCTTTGTATGGAGCGTTTGGTGCTGTGATTCTGGTGATCTCACTTATACATATGCCCACCCTAAGTGACACCTCTCCATCTTGATGTCTCAACAACTTCGGCATAACTAGAGCTTCCCTTAATGGGTGTATTGCATTCAACATAACCCATGAAGGAGACTGACCCACCTTAGATAAAATTTATGGTGCTTGCTTGAGAATTTTAAGAAGAGTGTTTTTGAAGTGAGGGAGTGACTGTAACCTCATTCCAACCTAAAACACATGTTGTTCCAACTGATTTTCCATATTTCTCATGTATATGTTGTCAATGTTTCCCTTCAAAACCTCACAGTTGCAAAGGAACATGCTCTAATACCACTATAATATTCTCAATTAAATTGATGAAGAAATCTGCATATCTTCTTTGGGAAATTTCGTCAAACAATTAGATGTTAGACTTAGTTTTCCTTTTCAAATGGACTCTTCTGGATGTTTCAACTCATGGAAGGTTTATGTCGTGTTTAGGGAGTCATTTGAAGAGTTTTCTACTTCCTTATAACTGCCTCAAGTTCTGTTGTTATATCTAAATGAGTTCTAGTATGTGCATATTATCGTTTCTCATTGAATCATTATGTCAAACAGTTTGTGTGATCTTGTTGTAGATTGAATTTATACCTATATTTCTGATGTATTTGATTGTTTAAGACAACATATAATTTGTCATGAATACACAAGAATTCATCATAGGGAAGACACTAAGAGATAAATCAAGAATGCACCAAAATAACTTTATAATCCTTGACTTAATTTATATAATAGAAGAGTGACTGCCAAGGTAATTTCAAGAAATGAACACAGAAATATGATGGATGTATTGGACTGATGAAATGTCTCCCAAGAAAATAAAACGAACATCATTAACCCCTCCAAGATAACCCATGAGTTGGTTGTTCCGAACAGTGAATTTCTTCACACGAACTAAGGGTTACAGGATGAGGATTAGCGCCCTTGTCTCATACCCATGATCTGTTGATATATATTCATGTAGGTTGTCTCTACAATTGTTAATATGAATGTCCTATAAATGACTACCACATATGTCACCAAACTCAACAATTAATTCCCATCAAAAAATATGACTAAGTTGAAATAGAAATCACCCATTTCCTTAAGCAAAGAGGTATGTCCACACAGAAAATCGATGCAGCAATAACACAAGTCGGTTCTAGCAATAAATCTTCTCCCAAGCAGTGGTATGTTTGGTCCCTAGCTACAAAATGCGCCCAACAAACAAGTAGCACTATCCAACCTCAAAGGGAAGTGCCCAACCTCAAATAAATGTGCCTAGAAGTTGTGGAAAACTCTACTACCAACACCAAAAATGCAACCACACTCTCAACTCGCCCTTCTCAAGGAAAATAGACCCCAATACATGAAACCCAACTACCAAATGATGAAATACTTAGCCACATTGAAGAACAATGAATAAAAATGAAGAGATCAAAGTGATCGCTTCCCACAAAGTGACTAGTTAGGGTGTATCGTTGCAACACCGAAACCAATCCTAGGGTTTGTCACCAAAACCCTCAAAACCCCAAGCTCTAAGAGCTCTCCAAGCCAAGAGGTCGAATACAAAATAATCAATCAACATAATCAGAGAATAGAGGCCCCTATCTCTCCTTTATACCCCCTTGTTCACCTTTTCTCTCCAAGTGACTTTTTCTTTATTTTATTATTCCTTGATTAAATCACTTAATTAATTAATTAACCATTTTAACTCTAAAAAGTTATTTATCCATCCTTATGGCTTCTCTAGCCACTAAAAGTCACTTCTCATCATCTTATCCTGTAGTGCTCTTCCTCCTGATTCCAATGAGCCATTACACTAAGAGGTTTCTCCAAGTAATATGCCGATTATGACCTTGTTAGTGAATTTAATTAAAATATGACCCATAATAACTCAAAATTATGGAAATTGTCAGAATGCAACGAAACCAAATCCAAGTTGTGCAGAATGGATCATGATGATGAAATATGATGAATGATGCAAGTTGAGCACAATAAAACCCCTCAATATCTCCTGAACACGTTTTCACCCCTATCTGGCTACTCTGTTAGGCATAACCCTCTGTAATGTAATAATTCCCCAAAATGGGGACATTATAGGGAAGCCCTGCCTGAAGCCTCTACCAGTGTGGAAGAAAGGATAAGTTTCACCATTTACAAGGACAAAAAAGTTTGCACTAGTCCCATAACTCAAGATCTAGTTTGTGGATTGTTGACTGAAACATGATTGAATGAGAATCATTCGTAAGAAATCCCAATCAACACAGTCAAAGGCTTTCTTTAGATCTAGTTTCAATATTAGTGCCTTTGAATTCTTCATCTTTATACTATGCAAGAATTCCTAGACCGTACCAATGGCATCCAAAATATGTCTGCCTTTTAAAAAACCTGGTTGTTCACCCAACAGAGTCCTCGAGAGAATACGATTTATCTTATTTTCAATAACCTTTGAGATCAATTTATAACACAAGTTACAAAGAGTGATAGGTCTATAATCACCAAATGAAGTGGGGTTATTTACTTTTGGAATTAGTGTTATGAAATTCAATTTTAACGAGCCTATCACTTTTCCTCTAATCCTGGAATCTTCCACCAATTCCAGAAGGTCAAAACCTACTAACTCAAAGAAATGAAAAAATAACTCTACAGTCTAGCCGTCAGGGCCTGGGATTTTATCTTTTGCAAATGACGTTAGGACTTCCCAAGCTTCCTACAGTGTACATGGGCTATCCATTATGTTTAAATCCTCCATTGTGACTGAACGTGGGAAAAGTATGGCTACATAGACTAGATCTGTAATATACCAGATATAAAAAGTATGCAGAATAGAAATAAAATGCTAGAAATGGCAGAATAACAGTAATATAACCAGCATAATCTCCACAATAACATAGAAATGATATAAGAACAACAACAGAAATAGCACTTTGATTGAGAAAGCAATGTTCACGGGCCTCTTCGAGGGGGAAACCTCTAGTTGAGCAACGCTCTATTACAATAATCTCCAAGCTAGGGTTGTCAAACCCTCGACTCCTGTTTATACTAAATATGTTATCAAAAGAAGCATCTAGAGGAAGATCCTTATAGAAGCGAAAGCTTATATTAGGTCTTCTTACATCTGCCTTATTATATTTTATTGAAAGGCCTTATTAATATTGACCTTTATTACATCCGAATATATTGTTCTACCTATGTGTGGGTTAGGACCCAAACATGTCCACCCCCTTAAAAACAACCTTGTCCTCAAGGCTTGAGATGTGGAAATTGTTGTAGAATGGTAGCTGGTTCCCAAGTGGCATCTGTTGGAGTCGTATCTTTCCACTAGACTAGAACTTCCTTGATGGTTCTTTGACGCAGGAGACGCTCACGCTGGTCCAAAACTGCTTCTGGCTGTAGCCAAATGGATCCTTCTTTAGATAACTCAGAAAGTTTGGTTTGAATTTGGAACCTAGTTCCAATCACCTTCTTTAAGCATGAAACATGAAAAACAGGATGTAGCTTCGAATGATTGGGCATAGCTAAATGATAGGCTACTTGTCCCACACGCTTGAGAATTGTATAAGAAGCATAAAAATTGGACGCCAGCTTCTGACAATGCTCAGCCTTGAGGGAAGTTTTGTTGTAAGGTTGCAGTCACAGAAACACCTGATCCCCTTCTGCAAATTGACATTCAGAGCGACCTTGATCTACTTGTTTCTTCATGCGATTCTGTGCCATGACCAAGTTCTCTTTGAGGGTACAGAGAATAGCCTCTTGAACTGTAAGTGTTTGGTCAACCACCTAGACCTTCGAGGCACCCGGTAAGTATGAGAGAACTGAAGGTGGCTTCTGTCCATATACCGCTTCAAAAGGGGTCATGCGTGTAGTTATATGGTAGGAAGTGTTGTACCACCATTCAACTAGGGGTAACCATTGAGTCCACTAATTTTTCTTTTCAGAGGAAAAACACCTCAAATATGTTTCCAAACACTTGTTGTCAACTTCCACTTGACCATCAGTCTGGGGATGATAAGATGTGCTGAGATGCAATTGGGTGCCCTGTAGCTTGAACAGTTCTTGCCAAAAATTGCTTGTGAAAGTTGGGTCATGATAAAAAATAATAGAGTGCGGCATGCCATGAATCTTGAAGACCTGGTCCATGAAAATTTGAGCCACCATGGATGCTGTAAACGGGTGTTGAAGAGCGCAGAAATGAGCATACTTGGAAAGGTGATCAACAACCACCATTATGACTAATTTATTTCCCGATTTGGGTAAGCCGGTAATAAATTCCATAGAGATATCCTTCCAAATAGCAGGTGGAATCGGAAGCGGTTGTAGTGTGCCCGAATATTTGACTGTTTCTACCTTGTTGTGTTGACACACATCACATTCAGTGACAAAATTACGGATGTCCTATTTCATACCATCCCAGAAAAAAGAACGTTTGACCCTGTCATAGGTTTTGGTGAACCCGGAGTGCCCTGCTGTGGGTGTAGCATGAAGCTCAAAGAGTACCGTGGATTTAAGCTTTGATTGTTTACTTAAATACAAACGACCTTTGTATTGAAGCTCATCATGGAGCCAAGAGTACCCTAGGGGAGATGGAGCATTGGACTGCAATTTCTGGATCAGATGCGAACTTTTAGGATCTTGTAGCCATTCCTGGCGAATGGCTTGGAGCCAATCCGGTACAATGAAAGAAAGAGAAAAAAGGGATCCTTCATCTTCATATTTTCAGGAAAGTGCATCATCCACCACGTTGTCTTTGCCTTTCTTGTAAATGATCTCATAATCATATCCAAAGAGCTTAGTCACCCATTTTTGTTGCTCTGGGGAGGAAATGCGTTGTTCCAGAAAATACTTGAGGCTTTGATGGTATGTCTTAATTTGGAAACGTTTCCCCAATAGATAAGGGTGCCACAGATCAACGACATGCAAAATAGCCAACATTTCCTTTTCATAGATGGATTTTCCCAGATTCATTTCAGATAGTTGCTTGCTGGTAAAGGCCAGAGGTCGACCCTCTTGCATAAGGATATCACCAATTCCTTTCCCTGAGGCATCACATTCCAACACAAAGGTCTTTGTGAAATCAGGAAGGGCCAGAACCAGAGTGGTGCACATGGCCATCTTCAAGGTTTGAAAATCTTGAGCAACGGCTGGAGTCCAAGTGAAAGAGTTCTTTTTGAGGAGAGCAGTGAGAGGTGCTGCAATATTTCCATAATTCTTAACAAACTTGTGATAATACCCTGTTAAGCCCAGAAATCCACACAAGATTTTGAGAGTATTTGGGTGTTGCCAGTGTTGCATAGCTTCAATATTTTTTGGATCCACCCTGACGCCATCCTTTCCAACCAGATGACCCAAGTATTCTACTTTTGAGGTGCCAAAAGCACATTTAGATTGTTTCAGGAAATGTTGGTGCTGAGAGAGTAGATGGAGAACTCGATCCACATGAGTAAGATGGTCTGTCTAGGTTTTTCTATAGATGAGGATATCATCAAATAAAACTAAGACAAAATGATGGAGAAAAGGACGGAAAACATGATTCATGAGGCTTTGGAAGGTGGAGGGGGCATTACACAAGCCAAAGGGCATGACCGAAAACTCATAGTGGCCCTCATGAGTTCTAAAGGCAGTCTTGGGAATGCTTGCCTCTTTCATAAGGATCTAGTGGTAGCTCGAGTGAAGATCAAGTTTAGTAAAGAATTGGGCGCCACTCAATTCATCCAGTAGGTCATCAATGACAAGAATGGGAAATTTGTCTTTAATGGTCAGTTTGTTGAGGGCACGGAAGTCAAGACACATTTGCCAAGAACATTCTTTCTTCAAGACCATGACTATAGGAGAAGAGTAGGGGATCATACTAGGGCGGATAACACCTGCATTAAGGAGTTCCTGGACCATTTTCTCAATTTCATTTTTTTGTGAAAAGGGGTGGCGATACAGACGAATATTGGGGGGAAGGCTTCTGAGTACAAGGGGAATGGAATGATCATGAACACCATGGGAAGGAGGGAGTCCTTGGGGAGTGGAAAATACCATTTGATGTTTAGAAAGGAGGGCTTGGAGGTATTGCGGCACCGAGGGTGTCTCTGTTGTTTGTATGGCATGGAGTTTTGCAATAACACCAGAATGACCTTTTTTGAGCATCTTTTCCATGCGATGGGAACTAATGACATCAGGTGAACTAGAGATGATGCCTTGGAATTTACATTGGTGGCCCTCTTGGTCGAATTTCATGGTTAATTCCTTAAAATCCATGAGAATGGGACCCAAAGTCAGCCAATCTACACCCAACACAATGTCACAATCACCCATGTCGATAGCAAACATGTGGGATTTTAGGTGGTAGTCATCGATTTGGAGACGCACATTTTCACAGTGCCCTCCACATTTCATGGAACCACCATTGGCAATCATGATTTGGAAATTGTTGATGGCATGGATATAGCAATGAGTTTCTTGGGAAATGCGGCGATGAATAAAATTATGGGTGCTTCCACTATCAACCAGAATGATGACCTTCCAATGCTTGATGTAACCAATTAACTTGAGGGTTTGGGGAGCGGAGAAGCCAGTGAGAGCATTGAGGGAAATGATTGGTTCTACTTCGGGAGGGTCTGAGGGAGGGGTTATGTCAGTGGTTTCAGGTGACTCAGACACAAGGGGAGTTTCAACATCCTCCTCCAAAATATCCTCAGAGATGGCCATAAAAATATTTTGCTCCTTACACTTGTGGCCCGAGAAATATTTGTCATCACAATTATAACAAAGGCCTTTGAGTTGGCATTCATCCATTTCAGCCCTGGTTAATTTTTGGATCTTTAGTGGGGCGGAGGGAGTAGTGGGATTTACGGGTTTAGGGAGAGGCATAAAGGAGGGTTTTCGGTTTTGAGAAGATACAACCTGTTGTGATTCTTTATCTCTTTTAGTAGCCTCCACCCAACTCAAAGGTCGATCCATGAGGACATGGGACCGAATCTCATCCTTGAGGCCACTGATAAAACACTCTCAAAAAAAGGCATCAGTCATGCCCTCTGTTTGAAAATCCAGGCGCTCAAAGGCAGCTATAAAGTCTTCCACTGTTCCTGAATTTGCTTCAACTTTGTCAAATGGCCCAAATGGTTGGTGTCAGTGTTAAAGCATTCATAAATCTCAGCCACAAAGTGTGTCTAAGCAATATACCCTTGACAATAAGTTTTTCTCCATTGCCACCATTGCCAATGTTCTTGATCTAAGTGGAGAACACCATATCGAAGTTTGGCCAAGTCATCTGTAATGTCATATAAAGAGAAATAATGTTCCTTTTGGGTTACCCAAACAATGGGGTCCGAGCCATCAAATTTGGTCACATCCACCCGCAGAAGGCATAGGTCACGTTGAAAGTGATGGTGCTAAAATTTATGGGAATGAGAGGAATGTTCACCGTCAATATGTGGGGGTGAGTCAGAGGAAGGGTTATCTGTAGGGATATTCAGTTTGGTACAGAGTGATGAAACGACAAATTCAAGCTGGGTGGTCAGTTCTTTTTTGACTTCCTCCATTGAGGACTGCATGGTTGTATTGATGGTTGCAACATTGGCACTGAGTTGTTTCACTTCTTGTTGGGTATCGGTGAGACTAGATTGCAAGGTATTGAAGCGAGCTTCCAATTCTTGGCTACAGGTATGGGCCATGAGGACGAGGGAACTGAAAAGGGGTGAGTGGGGTCAAAACATTTTTCCGAAAAATGATATGTATGAAGATGATAAGGGAGAAGAGGTGAATCCAATGGAATAGGTCTCAAATAATGGTGAAAACTTTTCCAGACTTTTTTTTTTTTTTTTTATACACCTACAAAGTTATACTCTGGCCTGAAGAATACTGCAGAGATTAAATCCCCAAATGCTTAACTAGGAAGAAAAGTGTAGTGATGTGGCAAGCCAAACATAGTTGCGCAGCAATAGATCTTGTCTATTTTAATTTGTTTATATTTTTGTCCCCCAAGGGTTAGGTATTCCAGGGTTCTATAGAAAAGGGTTTTCCCTGTGCTATAGCTCTCTGATATACATGCGGGGTCCAATAGTAGTACTCAGTCCAATATCTCAGGGCACTAACTAAGGAGGATAGACCGTACCCTTATCCGTACTACCCGACTACCCAGGTACTAGAGAGTATCTTCCTGAGTTTTGTTCGCAGTGGCACTATAGCAGTCAGGCAGTCACTCGATTTATCTAAAGAGGGCTTCAGGAAATATAGGTCGATCCATACACAGGTGTTGTCTGATGCGCTACCACTCGAAGGGGTACCAACAGGGGTTACAAGGGTGGCCAACAAATGTGCTCTTAAGAACCACTTGTATTTCCTGCGTGTATGAATCCCTCAACCATGGGTTTATGTGCATAATGATAGATCTCTGTGGCTTAAAGATGCCAGAATACGTAAAAAAAATTACCCACAATTTCTACCAAGGAAAGTCCTCTGATACCACTTGTAATATACCAGATATAAAAAGTATGCAAAACAAAAATAAAATTCTAGAAATGGCAGAATAACAGTAATATAACCAGCATAATATCCACAATAACACGCAAATGATATAAGAACAACAACAGAAATAACACTTTGATTCAGAAAACAATGTTCACGGGCCTCTTCGAGGGGCCAACCTCCAGTCGAGCAATGCTCTATTACAATAATCTCTAAGCTAGGGTTCTCATACCCTCGACTCCTATTTATACTAAATATGTCTATCAAAAGAAGCATCTAGAGGAAGATCCTTCTAGAAGCAGAAGCTTCTATTAGGTCTTCTTACATCCGCCTTATTATATTTTATTGAAAGGCCTTATTAATATTGACCTTTATTACATTCGAATATATTTTTCTACCTATGTGTGGGTTAGGACCCTAACATGATCAATCATATTAGAGTGTTCAATCGCCCCATAAAAATATTTGAAGTGTTTTGTAGTTGTTGACTTTAGAGCTTGTTGTCCAGTATGGATAAATCTAGTCTCATATTTGATTTCCAAAATGTGTTTTTTAATTCTACTAGAACTTGCAAATCGATGAAATAATTTTGAATTTCGATCACCACATTTTATCCAAATTTCCCTACGAACCCCTGGCTTGATCAGAAAAGTGGGATATTTCCATTCTTCTTTAACTATAGAAGAGAATTATGTCTCAAGAAGCCAACTCGAATTAAACTTGAAATGATAAGCTTTCGAAAAAGGAGGAGAGTCAAATTGCAGAAGGATCAGAGCGTGGTCCAACAGAAAAGGATATTCTACCCATGACCTGGTCCTTCCATCGTTAGTTTCTAGATCTTATGAAAAAAGAACCCGATCCAGACGTTTTGAAATAGCCTTTGTACCAGAACGACCATTACACCAAGTTGGAATTAAATCATCTGGAGGAATGTCCACTAGTGAGTGTTCTTGAAAAATATTATTGAAATATCCAGCCAGAAGATCCTGAAATACCGAAGCTCCCCACACTTTCCCAGCATTTAATGTGAGGTTTAAGTCCCCTGCTACTATCAAATTTTTGTGGGAAATTAGTCCCCTGGATGCCACCTTATCCCAAAATAGTTTTCTGTCAGAACAGGGTCCATAAACATTAAGTAGCATTATCAGTTGATTGTTCCACAAACATGTACTTGTTATAAGGATACCACCACAACAAAAGTAAGGGACTAGATCAATTTTTGTAGGATCCCAGGTAACTGCAAGTCCCCCATAAGTACCTACTAAGCTAGCAGCACAGGTAAGCCAAGAGGGACATAGTTTTTTCAAAAAAACCTAGATTTCAGGCCATCAACCGGTGTTTATTGTAGGAATATAATATCTGGAGAACTCCTAGTAAGCAGTCTTCTAAAGGAGACGTATTTCAGGGTCCCCCCACCCCCCCACCCCTCTGATATTGAGGGAGAGAAAAATCATGGCTTGGCTCTCACAAGGGATTTCATGCCTCTAAGTGCCCCAAGATCAATGTGTGGTGAATGGTGTACAGTTGGAAGTGTGAAAGTAGAATCCACCTTTCCGCGAGCACTCCTGGTCTTTATAGGAGAGAGCATGTAACCCAACCACTTTGACCAGGTGTAGTATTTCCCGAAGCCCTCCCCAGACTTTTCAGGACATCTCGGGGCCTCACCATACTCCTATAGGGGAAAAACACTTTTTCCCAAGTAAGTAGGAATGGGAATGGGAGAAAGAGATTTGATGGGTGTTCTATATGCACTAAAAAGACAGTAAAAACCCTCAATTAAATTGTCAACCCAGGGTAAGTAAACTTAGAGTTGTAGAAAAATATATGCCAAAGGTAGAAGGGATGGTAGGTGTATAGTCTAACTAAGGAAGGTAGCTATCTAAGGCTAATCTACTCAAGCAAAGCTATCTAATGAGAAAACCCTACTAAGCAAATTGAAACTATGTAACCTAAGTACTTTTGGGCCAAGGATCGATGGATAGTTCTAAGAAAGCAAGTAAAAACCCTACTTGAAGCAAACTAGTTCATAACAATAAGCAAAGGAAAACTACTAAGCATAATAATGAGAAACTAACAAAAGAAAACTATTTTAACTTGCCAACCTACATTCAATGAGCAACTATCCTATGAAAGAAAATAAATAAACAAGTAAGCAAAGACACCTAACTAACCTATTAAAGAAAATAGACAAGTAAGAAAAAACAACTATCTAACCTACTAAAGCAATAAACATGTAAGTAACGACACCTAACTAACCTACTAAAGAAAATAGACAAGTAAGCAAAGACAACTAACTACTGCAAGCAATCAAATTAAAACTTCTCATTGAACAACTATCTAGCCTAAGAGGCAAGTGGACTAAATGCTTAATGCAAAACTATTTCTAATGCATGAAAGGGAATCTATTTTATTGAAAGAAAGAAGAACTAACAACTAATGCTTAATCTATGATAAGAAAACTACTATCTAATATCACAAATCAAAGCCTATCTATCCTACAACAACAATAAAACTTTATTCTAATCTATGAAAGAAAGAAACTATATCTATGAAAGCAGGAAAACTATTTATTTTAATCTATGAAAGCGAGAAAACTATTTCTTAATCTATGAAAATAGGAAAACTGTTGTTTAACCTATGACAATTCAAATATAATGTTGGTGGTTTTGTGAATGTCTTCAGTGTCGGATGATATATCGATGACACTTGACAACAAAGGACAATTCCAGTGGTATAAGCTCAACACAAATCTCAATGGCAAAGTGAAAGGTATGGATTAAACAATCCAATGAGAGTTTATCCATGACAAAACAATGTTAGATACCCTGCATATTCATGTATAAACCATCAACAACATAACGAGATCATCATTATACTTATATTCTACATAAGAAAAATTCATACTTAAACTCAATCATTAACTAAGAAATATAATTGCAATTTAATTCTAGGAAAGGAAATTACGTAAAATGAAACTATGCTATGTCTATTCTAAAAATTCAAAATGCAATAAAGAAATGATTAAAAACATAAATTAAACTATGATATTGAAAAGTAAACTAACAATCTACATTAACCAACAACTAATTAAACGAGATCTATATAAAATTCAAATAAGCAAGTTATAATTAAAAACTGGAATTAATTCTATCCATCCATCAAATCCTTGTCGAAGAGAACCCAAATAAAAACTCTATTCTATTCTAATTAAAACTCTGTTTTAAACTTTAATATAAAATCATAAATCAAAGCATAATCTAACATCTAATTGCACACGGGGTTAATATAGAGACTTGCAAGTCTAATCCTAATCTACAAGATCAATGCATGCTAACACATCTCATCATTCTAACCTGCAAAAGAGAATCAAAACAATTAAACTACAACAAACTAGTTAACACAATAAAAATATGCATGTACAGAAAATAAAGAGAACAATTAAATCATAAAATGCATAAACAACACAAAGACAGTTACTATACTACTGGTGCCCCCCCCAACAAGTCGTGGTCACTCTCTAAAAGAACACCACAAACTCATCAGGTCGAATTCACCATAAAAACTCAAAAACGTAGTTATGGCATACTCTGGCAATGTAAAAAAACTTAAAACAGAGTAAAATCGTTTTTATGTCTATCACACTGACAATTCTAATGCTTATGCTACTTAACAATCATCTAACCACCTGAGTGGTATTTATAATGATTACAGACCAAGTGGTCTACCACAGGAGGGTTGAACCACTTCTAATTTCGGCAAATTACAAGAAATGATGCCCTAACTGATAAAACAGAGTGACCCAATAATCTCCCTCTTGAGCAGCTGAAATTGAGTTGTCGGGAGCTTAGTAGCTGGAGGGGGCAAGCATGAACAAAACCCATGTGCTCGATTTTCCCATCACTGGCTGCCAATACCATAACTGCCAAGTTGCCCTATGTTTTTGTGCAATACGCAGTGCTGGATAGAGTGCCAGATCAAATGCCCGAATGAGTACTGGAAGGAGTGTCGGATCAAGTGCCGGAAGCAGAAATGTGGTGCGTTTTTCCCCTGTAACACTAGAAAAATGTGAATTAGATCTTGGTAATCATAAAACATGACGAATTATAGTCAATATAATCATTAAACATGAATTACACGTACCTAGTGTCGATCATACTGTTTTATCATAAAATCCTTCAAAAAGCTCCTTTAAAATATGAAAAACACATGTGCATGTGGCAAAAGTGTATAATAACCTTCATAAAAGTGATCATATCTCGGGCCCAACATTACCCCCACACTTACGATTTTGTAGGTCCCACTGCAAACAAAAAGAAGTTACCCCTCGGAACTAGGCTTCTTGAGGAGGATCAGCGTTGGAAGCCTCTCCTTCTTGTTGTGAAGACTTAGCCTTATGCCTCTTGTGTTGCTTCAGTTGTGCTCTGAGGCTGCGGTTAGATTTGGTCATCTCATCTACCAATCATTGAAGAGATTTAACCATTGTTTGAAGGACTGCATTGTCATGATGAAGGTGTGTATCTATTGTATTCCTTTCCTCCAACTGTTGGAGAAGCTGATGGTTTTCCTTTTGTAGCTCCTCTATGGTTGGGGCATAATCGGTGATCTCCAAGGAAGGCTTAGATCCTTTGAGCGATGTGGACAATCTATCAATTTTAGGATCTAGAGTGGGCATGGGTGAAGTAGGAGTGATGGGAGATCGGTAAGGTGAGGTAGGTTATGATTTTGTTTTCCTTAGTGGCTCTAATCCATCCGCAGAAACTTCCATAGGTTTCTTGTGAGGGCTCTCAAGGTTGGAGGACACTTGGATAGGATCCGAAGTAGGTAGAGGTTTTGCATAAGGCTTGGTTCTTGTGTTCTAGGTACTCTTTCGAAAGGGTCCTTTACAAAATTGATTGGCTCCCCTCTTGTTTGTGGGAATGATGGGAAATTCTTGCTGCATTACTTCTTGGATATTTTTAGGTGTAGGATCAAGAGAGAGTGAAGGCAATGGGGGGTTAAGAATAGGCTTCTTTTGGTCTTTGCTCTTGGTCTTTTTACCCGATGAAGAAGTAGGGATGTCAATTTTTTTTTGGTATTGTTCCAGCAAAGAGAGCATTTGTGCAAAGGTGTTTGGAGTTCTTGGAGAGCGAGGCTTGGATGGAGAGATAGTTTTTAGGCTAAGTGGTTTTTTGTCAGTCTTAACTGTCAAGTGAGGGTTTGCAAATTGGTAGATAAAGGCATCCCAATTTTTCCCCGTTTCTCTAGTTCGACAAGAACGAGGAGTTTTATCAAGCCATGGAGGAAGAGACTGTTGTGGGGGTTAGTCACATTTTTCCTCACTTGAGAAGACATCTTCTCCAAGGTTTTGAGAAAATAGAAGGGGAAGTTCAAGGGTTTTTTGAACAGAAAATGAGCCAACAATCTAAAATGACAAGCTTTGAAAGTAGAGTATCTACCTTCACATGTAATTAACCTTGTGATGACGATGAGGGGGTTAATCAATTCTGCCTTTATCCACTCCTTAGCATATCCTTTTTCTCCTAAAATGCTCTCAAATTCAGGCTTAAACACCCTATTATAACTTGAGCACAACAATTGGTGGTTTTTGAACCATCTATCTCCCATTCTTGGGAGATTTGTAGCTGCAGTAATGGACTCTTCTTAAACTTCAAAGGTAAGAGACCCTACATGTGTTGTCTTACCATCGAAACCAAGGGAGAATTGCATGGAGAGGCCATCATCATGGCCCTGCAAGCTAGAAAAAAATGGCCCCCATCCTGCGTGCAAAAACACTTCTCTGCACTGTGAAAATTCGGGAATGGAAAACAAGTCTGCATAGTAGGATGGTTCGTATCTCCTGGGCATTGTGATAGAGGTGAATTTTACCAGGAAAGGGCATGATCGAGCCAAGATATGGCACGAACTGGGAACATTCTGAGCGCGATTTGAATAGGGGATGAATTGGCAGAGGTTGGGCACAATTACTTAACGCAGGGCAGAGCAAATGACAAGAGAAAATGGAGATAATGGTTTCCCAACTCGATTTTGAATGCACTCATGGTGGAGTACGTTTCACACATGTGCACACGAGCTGCCATGCCTGGGAAATTCAAATTTGATGGCATGCTTTTGGGTAATGTAATGATGCGTATTTAGATCAATGTCCAAGTCTTTTGACTTGGACATTTGATCATAAACATGTGAAGCATCTACAATCAATGTCTGCAACCAATTCAACTAAATGTAATTGAGTTCTGGTTACCTAGAATCTAGGACAATTAGTGGTATGCAATTCATATGGCACTTCATTCGACACCTCAAACGACATCTCATACGACACCTCCTATGGTACTTCATCCAGTATCTCTGTGTTAAGTTCATTTTCACCTCTTATAATGGATAGCCTACAAATTTGAAGTGTTTTTGACAATCACAGTAGTTAATGAGCAGAGGCAGAATGCTCCATTCTCACTCAATATTCTTGCATATGACATATAATGCCAAAATCATACAATGAATAGGTTATAGCAAGCATAAAAATGTATTGTCAAACCTACAATATGCAACTTGTAATGAAAGATAAACCGATAAAGAGTGGTTTGTTAAGTATGTGTTTAGTAATTTGTGGCACACAGGAGTTAAGCATTTCAAAAATAACATGACTATCAATGTAATAACATGTATCATAGAAATAATACAAAATAATTATTGCAAAGATCTACTTCTCTATGCAATGATCATTTGTCATCTCATGAACCCCTCCCCCACACCTAAGTATTGTGACACATCACAATCAAAAGTATAGGAAACTAGTCAGTATCCCCCAATAGCCGAAGATTTATAGTATGTCAAGTGTAAAGATAAAATTTCACAGCTTGGTCTGACGATATAGTTAGAAGATGGCCCCACCTATAGGATAAGAGATCTAATATATAGATAAGAAGAGGTAGGCAAGAGAGTTTCAAGATAGTCTTAGAGTTATTTCCCAATGACAAGTGTATGAGATTCATTAACCTTATCTTAACCACACATACTTCATGTCAGCTTTGTCTGCAAGTAATGTCGTACATCAAGACAAGTTTAAATTTATTATTTATTTTTGTCAAATTACCATCCTCACTAGGTAGAATGCCCTGCTGCCAACAAGCCTGTTCAATACTTCGACGGGTTTACCTAGTCATACCACAGGCTAGTACCCGCCGTTAGCAGACTTGTTCAGTATCCTGGCGGGTTAGACTCTTAAACTCTTAGAGACTGGCCCTCCATCCTTTAATATTTTAGTATAAGATTTCTTATGCAAGAAGATGGGGGAACAACTCTGAAAACAACTTTTTTTTTTTCAATTGGGATGGTATTTATGTTAGAGGATGATTTTCCATTATATTACTTAGTGATTGTCCCAATTTAAGGGGTACTTAAGTGGACGTGGCCTATCTAAAGATATGATATAATCAAGCTATTTAGTGTGTAGTGGATGGTACCATTGAGAAAGAACAAAAAGGTATCTCTAGGCTCAACTTACTTTCTTCCTTTGTAGTTATTGTGATGTTTCCATGACTAACTACTCATTATACCTCCTTGTTACTCTTTGATAAATACACTTGACTCACTTACTCAGGTTTCTTGGAAAAACTATACGAGAGACCTCTAGGATTGATAGTTATGGTATCACTTCCTTATACAGTGGTGAAGAGTTTCAAGAACAATTGCTTTAGAATGCCTTTAAAAAAGGAGAATCTTTGCAAAAATATGGCTAAATACAGTAATTCAATATTCATTTGATGCTTTAACAAACATAAAATTCAAGTGTAATAATGTTTTGAAGAAGAATCCTTGAAACTGTGTACTCCTAGTGAAATAAATACTTACAGAAATATCTAGAATTGACTTATTAACAAAATTCAAAAACTATTTACATATGTATAGTAGGAAATTCAGAAAAATTTTCAAGAACAAGGGGGGGCTTCCCCATTTACTAAGGCCAATGCCTTGTCAGCTGACATGACCTGTAGAAAATCCTCTCTGGAAATGGGCTTATGATAAAATTTAAGTCGGTGTCCATTTACCACAAAGGAGACTTCTCCATCATCAATTGTTTTAATTTTTACAGCTCCATTGTCATATACAATGTCTACCTCATAAGGGCCCAACCAGGGGGTGGTGAGTTTTCCTTTGAATTTTTTGAATCGGGAATCAAACAACAAGGCCCAATCACCAGGTTGGAAGTGCTTCTTCTTAATAAACTTGTCATGCCACTTTCTCCTCTGGTTTTGGACTAATATCGTCTGTTGGATGGCATCTTGCCTGATTTCATCCAACTCATTTAGTTGTAGGGCTCGTTGCTTTTGAGCCTCATCCAAGTTCAATCCTAATTCTGTGGCAATACAAAAGTTCCTTACTTGGAATTCTATAGGTAAAAGTACTTGTTTCCCGTACACTAGCTCATAAGGGGTATGCCCAGTGGTATTTCTCTAGGTAGTTTGATATGCCCACAAGGCCTCTGGGAGCCTATCAACCCAATCCCGGTGATGTAAATGAACAGTCTTGGTCAATATGGCTTCCAAAACTTTGTTTGTGGGTTCTACCTAACCATTGGCTTGATGGTGGTATGGAGAATATTTACGGTGTTTAATCACATATTTCTCTATTAGCTCTTTCATCATCTTGGAAGTAAATTGAGTGCCTTAGTCGGTAACAATTTCACGAGGGACGCCAAAGTGGGTAAATATATCTTCATAGATAAATTCGACAACAGACTTCTCTGTAGCCCTGAATAGGGATTTATCCTCTATCCATTTGGTGACATATTCCATACAA
Organism: Picea engelmannii; assembly: GCA_009831015.1. Lineage (NCBI taxonomy): Eukaryota > Viridiplantae > Streptophyta > Pinopsida > Pinales > Pinaceae > Picea > Picea engelmannii. Next base: position 554,401 of record ML788742.1, on the reverse strand, counting down.
ACCAAAATATAGTTCTTCCTACGGGACATGGGTGAAATTGGTCCTACAAAGTTGAGGGCCCATTTTTCGAAGGGTTCTATCATAAATTGGGCCTGAAAAGGAATTTCATCAGATAATGTAGGTCTTCCTATCCTTTGGAAACTATCACAACTTCACACATACTTGACAACATCTTTGAAAATGCTAGGCCAATAGTAACTTGAATGTAACACCTTATATGTTGTACACTTGTCCGAAAAATGGCTGCCACATGGTCCATCATGACAACTTCGTAGTATATCAGGTACCTCGTCCTCTCGGACACATCTACGAATAATCAAATCAGGACTCGTGTGAAAAATATCATGACCAACCCAAGAGTAATTAGCACTTTGTGTAATAATTTTTTGTTTTTCATGAGGTGACAAATGAGACGGTAACTTACTAGTGGCCAGATAGTTTTCCATATCCGCAAACCATGGGGTGTTGACAGAAAGGGAAAAGAGGTGCTCATCTAGGAACTATCATCTATAGGGATATCATCATCCTCATTTTTTATTTGGGAAAGAAATTCAGCTACTACATTATCCTTTCCAGGTCAGTCAAGCACAATAATATTAATTTCTTGCAATAACAAGAGCCACCTAGTCACTCGGCCATTAGTTATAGGTTTATTCATGAGGAATCTAATGGTGGAATGTTTGGTGTGTACAAATACTTCATAACTTGTAATGTAATGATGAAATTTGTTGATAGCATGAACAAGTGCCAAGAATTCCTTCTCGATGACTGTATAGTTTAACTCGGCAGGGGACACGTTATTGCTTACAAAATAAATGGCATAGGACTGTTGGTCCTCTTTTTTCCCTAATACCCCTCCTATTGCAATGTCGGAGGCATCAGTGGATATATGAAATGGGAGAGTCCAATTGGGCCCTCTAAGAACTAGTGCCACAGACAGCTTAACTTGCAGGGTTTTGAAGGCAGTTTGACACTGCTCAGTCCAAACAAAATCAACATATTTTATTATTAATCCAAACATAGGTGCAACAATCTTTGTAAAATTTTCAATAAACCGTCGGTAATATCTGGCATGTCCAAGAAATATTCTCACCTCTTTCTGAGTCTTGGGGGGTGGAGTCTGATAATGACCTCAATCTTTGTAGTATCGACTTTTATTTTGTCATATGAAACATGATGTCCTAGAACCACTCCTTAAGTTAACAACATTTTTCATTTTTCATGACTTAGAGATAAGTTCATTTCCTGGCATCTGATGAGGACTTTTTCTAAGTTGCCTAAGGCTTCCTGGTAAGTGTTTCCATATACTGTGAATTCATCCATGTATACCTCCACACAATCATGAATAAGATCGACAAATATCCATAATACTGCTCGTTGAAAAGTGGCAGGGGCATTACATAATCCAAATGGTAAGACCCTATAGGCATAGGTGCCCCAAGGACAAGTAAGGGTAGTCTTGTCCTGGTCCTTGGGTGCTATAATAATTTGGTTGTACCCATCTAGAAAGGAGAAATACTTCTTTCCAGACAAGAGTATATAGAACCTGGTCAATGAAAGGGAGAGGAAAGTAGTCTTTCAGAGTGGCCTTGTTGAGTTCCTGGAAATCAACACAAATTCTCCATTTCTCAGTCACTTTATTTGGAACCACTACAAGAGGGGATACCCACTTACTATCAGAGATGGGATAGATAAATCCGACATTTAGCAACTTTTGAATCTCTTCCTTGACTATATCCTTGAGTGTTGGGTTCATCCTTCTCTGGGGTTGCCTAACAAGAGTTACTTCCCCCTGGGTATATATGTGATGGATGCATGTGTCAGGGTGTATACCCTTCATGTCAGTGTATTCCCAGGAAAATGTTCTTGATTGTTCTTTAAGGATATCTACTAACTATTTATGTTGGTTTGTATCTAGCCCAAAGTTTATATGTAAAAATTTCTCGGGACTAATCTCATAGGGCATAGTATAAGACATGGAAAACTCATCTATTTCAAAAATAAAAGATGTCGAAGAAAAAATGGATGGGTCTAATTGTTCTTGAAATTCTTCCCCAAACATGTACTCAAATTGAGGAAATGACTGTGGAAACTCCACACATGTGATAGCATAAATAAACCGGTTTAGCACATTTTCTGTTGTATGCTCCTGAAGTGCCCATGCATGGTCACTTGGAAATACGGGTTCTTCCTAGTCCTCATTCTCATATGGAAATTCAAGCCACCATATATTCTCCATAATAGGTTGAGTTGGAGGGTAAATGGTGAACTTTTGGATAGAGTGACCATTTGAGATGGTCATTTCTCCTTCTCTACAACCAATAAATGCATTGGCTGTAGCTAGCCAAGGTCTTCCCAAAATGACGGGGTGTCCTTTGGTAGGATCCTTTGAGTGAATGACATGAAAATCAATTGGGTACTCCCATGAGGCTAAATTAACCATGATATCATCTAAAATTCCTTCAGGTATAACCCTAGTTTTATCTGCTAATTCCAAAATGGTTGGGGTAGGTCGAAGAAGAGGTTGTAACTGTAATTGTTCCAAGGTAGTAGCGGTCATAACATTGATCGCTTCCCCTCGGTCTATGAGAGTGTTTCCAATGGAGACCTCATTAATGGTTATAGTCACTACGGGGTTTCCTGGGTTCCCATATTTTTCTAGTTTTGGTTGCTTTGATATGTACTCAGAAAGTCCTCCTATCAAGTGTATTGTAGGGGGATCTTTTTGCTTCCTACCTGGCTTCTTGATACAAAATTATTTGACTACCTTACTGTAGATTGGAATGTCTTTAATAGCTTGAAGTAGGGGAATCTTGACACAAATATTTTTCAATTCATTCAAAATGTCAAATTCCAGTCGGGTGGTAGGTTTCTCGATTACCAATCGGTTTGGATAAGGAGGGACCTGCGTACTTTGTAAAGGTTCATTTTGGGGAATCTTGGGTTCTTGATTCTTTGGGATAATAACATCTTCCCACCTAGTGTCATCCATGGGTTGTTTGGTGATTTATTCTTCTTCTTCTTCTTGGATGACTACTGAGGGTGTCTGCCTCTCCAGAAATTTTCCCTATCTTAGTTGAATTTCCTGTAGTGGAACAGGATCAGTAATAACATATGTTGGGAAGGCCTTCATATCAACATTGTGAAGAGGTTGAGGGAGATTATTATTGGGATTCAAAAATGGTTGTGCCAGTAATAGTGTCGGTCTCGGGGAGCATGCATTTTGAAATTGTAGCGGTTGTTGTTGTGGGATAGGAGGTAAAGGTGGTGGAACAAAACCTGGAAAAAGTTGCAAAGTGTTCGATGGGAACTGAGTATAATGATGGTTGGACATATGGATAGGTGGAGCTTGAGGGTTTCCTTGGTTGTGTCCTCCCCTCCATCCTTGAATCCAAGGATTTTGGTACTGAGTAACCAATTTTGCCAACCTGGTGAGTTCCACTGTTGTTGTTTGTTGGGTTTCCAAAGTACCATCTTTTTACCAACCTTTCACTTCACTTTCAATTCACTTTCACTTCACTTTTAACCATATTTCACTTTCCCATACCCTTACATTAAACCATTTTCATGATTACATGGGTTTTAGAAATATTATTTTCCAATGCATCTATTTTAGTGTTTTTGAGTGAATTTATGGTTAAATATTGGAAAAATGACATGTTTACACTTATATATGAAAATGGGATGAGTTTCATGATGTTTACAGGTGTATTTGAAGACTCTAACCAAGTCAAAATTGACCATCAAGCCTCAAATTCGAATCCTCTTCAACCCCTTGAAGATTTGATGAAGACTTGGAGATTTACTCAAGTATCTTGGATGGAGATTAATCATGAAAGAAAGATTTGTGAGAGGATTTGTAGAGATATCACTTGATATGTGTGAGCACATGGTTGTAACCAAATGAGACATTTTTGGATCTAGGTTATCTTAAATTTTTGTATAAATGGGAGTGCCTCCTCCATTTCAAAGGGAGGACTCCTGGAGCATTGTGTCCAACTTATGATGGAATAAGAATCAAGCTTTATTTTCACATCAGTTTCCATTCTCTAGTTTAGATTTTGAATTCTTTAGTTTATGTGTTACTTTGTTCTTGGGAGAATTGAGCTCACTCCAAATAGATCATAGTAGCATTTTATTCTTGTTCTAATGCTTTGAATAGGTTTATATGCTTTATTGTTTTTATTAGAATTATTTGATGATCTTGATTGTTGATAGGTTATTTAAAACATTACGAGAAGACCTCTTGTAAGGGAGCTATTATTTTCATGCCTACAACAACTAAGCCTTTTTAAGTGTATTTATTTTCAATGCATGAGTGTTTACTTGATGATCTTGATTGTTGATAGGTTTTGTGAAACATCATGAGAGGACCTCCTGTAAGGGAGCT